>CM029605.1:8417144-8651678 GCA_017311375.1 Mytilus coruscus
TAAACATAAACAAATCAAAAGTCTTCATATTTAACTCAAATGGAAAAACCCATAACAATTTTTTTAAATATAATAATGAATTCCTGGAAACAGTTAAATCATACTGCTATCTTGTCATGACACTGCAGCACATAGGGAATCTAAATCTATGCAGCCCATTGCTTGTGGAAAAGGGCAAAAAAGCCCTTTTTAAAATAAAAAAAAAACAATTGGACTGAATAACCAATGCAAGCTATTAGAAAAATTATTTCACTCCTTTGTTGTGCCTATTGCTCTATACGGTAGTGAAGTATGGGGAATAAGTAAACAACACAGGGATTCAGATCCCTTTGAACACTTACAGTTTAAATTTATTAAAGAAATTCTAGGAATACATTGCAAAGCATCCAATGATGCATGTTTAGCCATGCTCAATAGATTGCCTTTATATACCAGAATACAATCTTCAGCAATAAAATATTGGCTCCATATACAAGAGTCAAATAATTCTCTTGCCCTAAAAATATACAAAGCAACTGAAAAAAACAACTCTTAAATAAAAAATATGAAAAATCTTATTTCAAGACTTGGATTTCATTTTATTAATCTAAATCCTTTTGATATAAAAATGTATTTAAAACCCATTCAAGAGAGAATCAAAGATACAGCCTTTCAAAAGCAAGAGACTGACATCAATCAAAATAAAAAATTAAACTTTTTTAATATACTATATAAACCAAATATAAGATCCTCATATGTTGATCAATGCAAATCCAAATGTGATAGATCAACATTATGTAAGTTAAGGATAAGTGCTCATACTTTATCTGTTGAAAGAGGGCGATATTTGAATATACCGAAGCAGAGTAGGATATGTCTTTGCTGCAACAATGGAGACATTGAAGATGAACTACATTTTCTTTTAAAATGTTCATCCTATAAATATGTGAGAGATAACCTCATTAAAAAATTAAATAATGTTCTATTGAACAACAGATTACCTTCTTTATCATATAACTTGCTTATATCAATTCTAAATAGTAATTCCCCCAACAATATTATGCTTGTTGGTGAGAAACTCATCATTAAAAGGTACTTAATTTCTGTAATAATTTATATGCTTTTTTATATTTTTTATATATTTTTCTCATAATTATCCACTGTCACTCCTTCATTGTACATATGTTATTGTGGTTTGTCTGTAACCATTTATTGTTAATGTGTTAGTGCTAATAAAGTTATCTTATCTTATCTTATGTTCACATGACAGTTATGTGATACTTACTACTTTCAGTACAATCTGTCCCAGTATACCCTACAGGACAGATGCATGTTCCTTTTACTGCTTCACATGTTCCTCCATTTTTACAGGAACACTTCTGAGAACAGTATGGTCCAAATGTTCCTTCAGGGCACTGAATGGTACAACTGAAAAAATTCAAAAAGAAATTATAATGTGTTCGTAACAATGATTTTGGTTGGATGGTGTCATATATTTGTGAGAGGAAAAATCCAGAAAACTAACAGGCACAATTTAGCTTATGATTTAGAATAGAAATAACCATACAAAGGATTCATTTGTTTTCATTTGGTATAAATTTTTGTGATGGGAGAAAAAAAATGCTATTTTGAGGGTTTTTCAATTTTTTTTGAAAACTTCATCAAGAATTTAGAATATCTTGGGCCAAAAACAGGACTTAAAGCCCCTACTCATTTGGCAGTATACTACTGTGTCCTATAATATTTACCTTTCTCCTTCATATCCCGGAGCACACTACACTGTCCTGTGATTCTATCTGTTATATTTACCTTTCTCCTTTATACCCAGGAGCACATGTACACTGCCCTGTGATTCTATCTGTTATATTTACCTTTCTCCCTTATACCCAGGAGCACATGTACACTGCCCTGTGATTCTATCTGTTATATTTACCTTTCTCCCTTATACCCAGGAGCACATGTACACTGCCCTGTGATTCTGTCTGTTGTATTTACTTTTCTCCTTTATACCCAGGAGCACATGTACACTGCCCTGTGATTCTATCTGTTGTATTTACTTTTCTCCTTTATACCCAGGAGCACATGTACACTGCCCTGTGATTCTATCTGTTGTATTTACCTTTCTCCCTTATACCCAGGAGCACATGTACACTGCCCTGTGATTCTGTCTGTTATATTTACCTTTCTCCCTTATACCCAGGAGCACATGTACACTGTCCTGTGATTCTGTCTGTTATATTTACCTTTCTCCTTTATACCCAGGAGCACATGTACACTGTCCTGTGGTTCTGTCTGTTATATTTATCTTTCTCCTTTATACCCAGGAGCACATGTACACTGTCCTGTGATTCTATCTGTTATATTTACCTTTCTCCTTTATACCCAGGAGCACACGTACACTGCCCTGTGATTCTATCTGTTATATTTACCTTTCTCCTTTATACCCAGGAGCACACGTACACTGTCCTGTGATTCTATCTGTTATATTTACCTTTCTCCTTTATATCCCAGAGCACATGTACACTGTCCTGTGATTCTATCTGTTATATTTACCTTTCTCCTTTATACCCAGGAGCACATGTACACTGCCCTGTGATTCTATCTGTTATATTTACCTTTCTCCTTTATATCCCAGAGCACATGTACACTGCCCTGTGATTCTATCTGTTATATTTACCTTTCTCCTTTATATCCCAGAGCACATGTACACTGTCCTGTGATTCTATCTGTTATATTTACCTTTCTCCTTTATACCCAGGAGCACATGTACACTGCCCTGTGATTCTATCTGTTATATTTACCTTTCTCCTTTATATCCCGGAGCACATGTACACTGTCCTGTGATTCTATCTGTTATATTTACCTTTCTCCTTCATATCCGGGAGCACATGTACACTGTCTTGTGATTCTGTCTGTTATAATTACCTTTCTCCTTTATACCCAGGAGCACATGTACACTGTCCTGTGATTCTGTCTGTTATATTTACCTTTCTCCTTCATATCCAGGAGCACATGTACACTGTCTTGTGATTCTGTCTGTTATAATTACCTTTCTCCTTTATACCCAGGAGCACATGTACACTGTCCTGTGATTCTATCTGTTGTATTTACTTTTCTCCTTTATACCCAGGAGCACATGTACACTGCCCTGTGATTCTGTCTGTTCTATTTACCTTTCTCCCTTATACCCAGGAGTACATGTACACTGCCCTGTGATTCTATCTGTTATATTTACCTTTCTCCTTTATACCCAGGAGCACATGTACACTGCCCTGTGATTCTGTCTGTTATATTTACCTTTCTCCTTTATACCCAGGAGCACATGTACACTGTCCTGTGATTCTGTCACACGTTGCTCCATTGTAACATCTACACTGGGCCTTACAATCTCCTCCCCACATTCCTGCTGGGCATGGCTCAGAACAAATCGATCCCTAAAAATTTTCAAAAGTATTTTTTACCTTTTTTAAGGGAAAAGTGCTTCAAAAATATGAAATTTTATGACCAAGTTGTTAACAAAAATAAGGAGATTAGTATGAATGACAAGAACACCATTATCCACTAAAAGATTGACAGAAAAAGATATAAAGAAATACAGGTTACTGTATGGCTTTTTACAATGAGCAAATTCCATATTGTATCATAAGCAAGCTTAAGAAAAACCCATATTGTATAGTAAGAAAGCTTAAACAAGAGCTTATTGTGATCTTTATCTCCTGCTATTTAACAATGGAAATTTAAATCAAAATAAAATTAAATCCTCACTATCCCACTTTATTTTCAATGTTAATTATTGTACTCTATTTCATCAAAGAAACAACAAATGAAACTGCGAGCTACTGCTCACTGATGATACCCTCTAAGTGGATAATTTTAATATTAATAGTGTAAAATATTAAGTGTTCGTAAACAGGAAGTTGTTGAGTGATGAATCTGAAAACACATCACACGGTATAGCTGACTTATATAAACCCTGAAACCAAATATGTTAAAACTGTTTGAATTTGGCGATGATTAAATTATTTTAATAAACGGACATACTTGAACTATTTATTTGTGAAGAAAAGAAATTTACTATGATTTATTTTCAATTAATTAAAGAAGTGTTATAATATTATTAATTGTCAATATGTCAATCGAAAATGACCCGTTGGTCATTTTTAATTTTGATGTACCTTAGCACTTGACATTTTAGGTCAGTGTATCCAGGATACGATGACAATCTGCGTTAGCGCGTTAACGACAAAAGTAAACGCGTGCTTTGCTTTTGACGAAAAAGAAGACGCATTTTTCACGTTAACGCGAAGTAACGCCAAAGTAAACGGCCGTTTACTCTTTACAAAATTAGAAGACGCGCGCTTTTGCGTTAGCGCCGAGGTAAACGCAGTAAACGCCGTTTACTTTTTATGTCTACTGAAATTTGAGAAACGCACAGTTAACGCGCGTTAACATGAAGTGCACGCGAGTAAACGCCGCGTTAACTTTTTCGCCCGTTAACATGTAATGCTTGGTCTGCACCCAACTGTATCTCCTGCTATTTAACAATCGAAATTTAAATCAAAATAAAATTAAATCCTCACTATCCCACTTTATTTTCAATGTTAATTATTGTACTCTATTTCATCAAAGAAACAACAAATGAAACTGCGAGCTACTGCTCACTGATGATACCCCTGCCGCAAGTGGATAATTTTAATATTAATAGTGTAAAAATATGTAAGTGTTCGGTAAACAGGAAGTTGTTGAGTGATGAATCTGAAAACACATCACACGGTATAGCTGACTTATATAAACCCTGAAACCAAATTTCAGAAATCCTTGTAATGTAGTTCCTGAGAAAAATGTGACGAAAATTTTCAACTTTGATGTGTTGTGTAAAATGATGTAAGTGTTTGGTAAACAGGAAGTTGTTGAGTGATCAATCTGAAAACACATCACACAGTATAGCTGACTTATATAAACCCTGAAACCAAATTTCAGAAATTCTTGTATTGTAGTTCCTGAGAAAGATGTGACGAAAAATTTTCATGGGATGGATGGACGGACGGACGGATGGATGGACGGACAGACAGAGGTAAAACAGTATACCCCCACTTTTTTAAAGCGGGGGTATTATAAAAGTTCTCAATGAGTTCGATATTCTTTATTCTTTGACATTATGACATAAGAGTCCATAGAAGTGAATTTTACCATCCATCTTCAATATCTTTTGACATAATGACAAATATATATATATTATTCATTGTATGTAAAACATGAATATTCATGATTGTGACTAGTTACAGTCCATCTTTGACATAAGTATTGAATGTATATGGACATGAATATTCATCTTGTTCATTATTCAATGTCTGTAAGGGTTGAATATTCATAATTTTTAATATGTAGGACATGAATATTCACAATTTATTCAAAGTAGGATGTGCATAGTCATTATTCATTGTTTGTATCATAAGAATATTCATAATTTTTTATCAGTACCCGGAATCAAATATTCATAATTCATTGTTTGTAGGACATGAATATTCATAATTTGGTACAAGAGGGACATGAATATTCATAATTCATTGTTTTGCAGGCTATGAATATTCATGATAGTAAATACTTACTGTCCAGCCTCTAGGACATTTACATTGACCAGCTGAATCACAGGTTGCACCATTCTGACATAGACATTGTGACTGACACTTTGACCCATGAGTACCGTCAGGACAGTTTACTTCACAACTGAAATTAATAATAAAAGTAGCTGATAGAAAACTAGAGGTTAACTTAGTCTTCAAGATCTGATGGGTGTCTTAGTATACAATAAGTTTACCTAGTAATAAATATTCCCAAACAAAAGGAATGATTGATTAGTGTTTTTACGCCACTTTCAGCACAATTATGCTATTTCATGGTGGTCAGTTTATATTGGTTGGAAGTGGGAGTGCCTGGAGAGAACCACCAACCGTCTGAAGGAAAACTGACTATTCTAGTCAATTAAGATTGGAGTCAAGCGCACCTGCCACTTGCTGGATTCCAACTACTTAAACCACTCGCCAAACAAGGCCCCTTTAACAAGAGGAAAAGTTTGAAAATCATTCAATCAAAAATTTTGAAAAAGTCTGACAATCCCCATTTAATCCAGCGGCTCTTTTCACAAAAATCTTAAGAGTAAAAATACTGTAAGTCATACACATTTCAGTATAACTTACGATCAATATTTATCGTAAGATTTTTGTGAAAAAGTCAAGGTTTAATTATAATAAAGCCTATTTGTCCTACTACATGGCATTCACAATGATCCTGATGATCCTTCAAGGCCTTAAACCGTGTTGAACAATAACAAGCCCCTTAAACCTGTCACATGGTACTTACAATGACCCTTTGAACCCTGTTGAACAATAACACGCTCCATTTGTCCGATCACAGGTAGCTCCATTACGACAATGACACATTAAACGACAGTTTGGTCCGTAGGTTCCTTCACTGCATGGGGTCTGACATCTCTCTCCCGTCCATCCTGCGGCACATATACAATGTCCAGTCTGTGGGTCACATGATCCGTGTCCGTTACAGTTACATCTCAATTTACAGTTACCTCCCCATTCATTATCTCCACAGCCTATTAATAAATTGTTATTAACATATCAATATTGACAAATCAAGAAGAATGACATAGATGTTAACATTGATATAAAGCATTTAAAACATATATAAAATAGAATAG
The DNA here is from genome assembly GCA_017311375.1 of Mytilus coruscus. Classification (NCBI taxonomy): domain Eukaryota; kingdom Metazoa; phylum Mollusca; class Bivalvia; order Mytilida; family Mytilidae; genus Mytilus; species Mytilus coruscus. Next base: position 8,423,836 of record CM029605.1, read on the forward strand.
GCATATATGCAGAATTTGTGAAGACAACAACATCTTGTATCCACAATAAAAATCTGAACCAATAAAAATAAATGAAACTTTTATAAGACAAACTTAAATAGAAATCAGAGAACCCCAATTATCAATTTGACCATCTAGCAACATGAATGTCCTCTCCAGCCAGGGTGACATTTACAGTCATTAGGTGACACACACTTTCAATGTTACTATGGTTACTTACTACTAGAACATGAATGTCCTCTCCAGCCAGGGTGACATTTACACTCATTAGGTGACACAAACTCTCTATGTTACTATGGTTACTTATTACTAGAACATGAATGTCCTCTCCCGTCAGGGTGACATTTACACTCATTAGGTGACACACACTTTCAATGTTACTATGGTTACTTACTACTAGAACATGAATGTCCTCTCCAGCCAGGGTGACATTTACACTCATTAGGTGATTCACACTCTCAATGTTACTATGGTTACTTACTACTAGATCATGAATGTCCTCTCCAGGCAGGGTGACATTTACACACTCTCAATGTTACTATGGTTACTTACTACTAGAACATGAATGTCCTCTCCAGCCAGGGTGACATTTACACTCATTAGGTGACACAAACTCTCAATGTTACTATGGTTACTTATTACTAGAACATGAATGTCCTCTCCGTCAGGGTGACATTTACACTCATTAGGTGACACACACTCTCAATGTTACTATGGTTACTTACTACTAGAACATGAATGTCCTCTCCAGCCAGGGTGACATTTACACTCATTAGGCGACACACACTCTCTATGTTACTATGGTTACTTATTACTAGAACATGAATGTCCTCTCCGTCAGGGTGACATTTACACTCATTAGGTGACACACACTCTCAATGTTACTATGGTTACTTACTACTAGAACATGAATGTCCCCAACATCCAGGGTGACATTTACAGTTATTAGGTGACACACTCTCCATGTTACTATGGTTACTTACTACTACAACATGAATGTCCCCAACATCCAGGGTGACATTTACACTCATTAGGTGACACACACTCTCCATGTTACTATGGTTACTTACTACTAGAACATGAATGTCCTCTCCAGCCAGGGTGACATTTACACTCATTAGGTGACACACACTCTCTATGTTACTATGGTTACTTACTACTAGAACATGAATGTCCTCTCCAGCCAGGGTGACATTTACACTCATTAGGTGACACACACTCTCTATGTTACTATGGTTACTTATTACTAGAACATGAATGTCCTCTCCAGCCAGGGTGACATTTACACTCATTAGGTGACACACACTCTCTATGTTACAATGGTTACTTACTACTATAACATGAATGTCCTCTCCAGCCAGGGTGACATTTACACTCATTAGGTGACACACACTCTCTATGTTACTATGGTTACTTATTACTAGAACATGAATGTCCTCTCCAGCCAGGGTGACATTTACACTCATTAGGTGACACACACTCTCTATGTTACAATGGTTACTTACTACTATAACATGAATGTCCTCTCAGCCAGGGTGACATTTACACTCATTAGGTGACACACACTCTCAATATTACTATGGTTACTTACTACTAGAACATGAATGTCCTCTCCAGCCAGGGTGACATTTACACTCATTAGGTGACACACACTCTCAATGTTACAATGGTTACTTACTACTAGAACATGAATGTCCTCTCCAGCCAGGGTGACATTTACACTCATTAGGTGACACACACTCTCCATGTTACTATGGTTACTTACTACTAGAACATGAATGTCCTCTCCAGCCAGGGTGACATTTACACTCATTAGGTGACACACACTCTCAATGTTACTATGGTTACTTACTACTAGAACATGAATGTCCTCTCCAGCCAGGGTGACATTTACACTCATTAGGTGACACACACTCTCCATGTTACTATGGTTACTTACTACTAGAACATGAATGTCCTCTCCAGCCAGGGTGACATATACACTCATTAGGTGACACACACTCTCAATGTTACTATGGTTAATTACTACTAGAACATGAATGTCCTCTCCAGCCAGGGTGACATTTACACTCATTAGGTGACACACACTCTCAATGTTACTATGGTTACTTACTACTAGAACATGAATGTCCTCTCCAGCCAGGGTGACATTTACACTCATTAGGTGACACACTCTCAATGTTACAATGGTTACTTACTACTAGAACATGAATGTCCTCTCCAGCCAGGGTGACATTTACACTCATTAGGTGACACACACTCTCAATATTACTATGGTTACTTACTACTAGAACATGAATGTCCTCTCCAGCCAGGGTGACATTTACACTCATTAGGTGACACACACTCTCTATGTTACTATGGTTACTTACTACTAGAACATGAATGTCCTCTCCAGCCAGGGTGACATTTACACTCATTAGGTGACACACACTCTCTATGTTACTATGGTTACTTACTACTAGAACATGAATGTCCTCTCCAGCCAGGGTGACATTTACACTCATTAGGTGACACACACTCTCCATGTTACAATGGTTACTTACTACTAGAACATGAATGTCCTCTCCAGCCAGGGTGACATTTACACTCATTAGGTGACACACACTCTCTATGTTACTATGGTTACTTACTACTAGAACATGAATGTCCTCTCCAGCCAGGGTGACATTTACACTCATTAGGTGACACACACTCTCCATGTTACAATGGTTACTTACTACTAGAACATGAATGTCCTCTCCAGCCAGGGTGACATTTACACTCATTAGGTGACACACACTTTCAATGTTACTATGGTTACTTACTACTAGAACATGAATGTCCTCTCCAGCCAGGGTGACATTTACACTCATTAGGTGATTCACACTCTCAATGTTACTATGGTTACTTACTACTAGATCATGAATGTCCTCTCCAGCCAGGGTGACATTTACACTCATTAGGTGACACACACTCTCCATGTTACAATGGTTACTTACTACTAGAACATGAATGTCCTCTCCAGGCAGGGTGACATTTACACACTCTCAATGTTACTATGGTTACTTACTACTAGAACATGAATGTCCTCTCCAGCCAGGGTGACATTTACACTCATTAGGTGACACACACTCTCCATGTTGACAACCACTACTGCAAACAGCTAAAAAAACAGGAAGACATTAAATAGTATATTAGCCAATAAATCACTTTAGAGTGATGTCCTTCACCGAAAAATTTCTTCAATTATGAGTGCCTTAATGAGGTCATTTTACAGAAAAAGGGGAACGCCCATATCCCTCTACTTTAAAGTTTATCAAGAGTCATTGTGATTGTAATTATGCAGAATTAACTAGAAATACCGTATATCGGGTTTTTTTCGCGTCAGCTTTTTTTCGCGATTTGATGACAAAATGGGCAGGTTAAATTTCCACTGAATGGGAAAATACACACGAAAAAACACCGTATTGTATTGTTAAAATTGTGAAGTAAAACATAAATGTAAATGACTGAAATTAATTAATATTAAATAAAATTGAGAATGGAAAGTTTTAATCAAGTTTGTGTTAGTATAACAGATCATTTTGAAGGCACATTTGTGTAAATATCCGTTAAAATGAGATTTATTTTAGTTTAATTTTTACACTTAATGCAAAATGTTCGGGTTAAGACAACAATCAATAGACGTCGGTAATTAACATTTTTTGAACATGTAACTAACTTCTGTGTTGTCAAAAGATATGACATGAAGGATTAGCAAATTTAATTATTATAAAAACAGATATTTCAATTAATTAAACACACTCTTTGGAACTACCAATCAACACAAAAGACTGATTTTATATAAAAATGTAATGTCACCTTTATGGTTAAATGAGTGTACATATAAATTTAATGAAAACTCGATAATTAGCAGTTTTATCTATGAAACGTTTAAAGAACAGCTGTAAATCTAGGAATAGGCAAGTCAAATTTTCGCGTTTCTGAAGGTGCCACGAACAAAGCGAAAATTAAACACACGCGACAACCCGATATACGGTAATGTTTCTTCCGTATGTACTTTTCCCTGATGATGGCAGTGCTGATTATCAATCATAAGAACTCAATTTGCCAAATAATTCGACAATATATAGCATCATATGTTTTTCAACCGCTTGCTCAACATGGGAAGGTATAGTGATGACATCCCTAAACACAAAACCCAAGAAAATTTTGAAAAATTAAGTACAAAATTCTGCATTCTGAGAAGGAATAACTGCATGAATTGCAAACAAGATTCAAGAGATTTGTAAACAAAAAACCATGATATGACACCAACAAATCTCTTTGGGATTGGGGCCCAAATTCTGACCCAAAATGAGGGTTCGAAAATCCCTAGCAGCAATATGCTAGTGACAATTTTGTGGCAGGCAGTTAGTGGAGGAAGCCTGAGTGCCTTGAGAGAACCACAGACCTTGGGACAGGAAAAAACTGGCGAGGGGAGTCAACGCACCTGCCAAGTGCAGATTTTAAACACACAACATCTGTGTTGACAGGTTAGTGAAACAGTAGTCAACTTTTTAAACTACTTGGCCATCAAGACCCCTATATATCGATATAAGAAGATGTGGTATGAGTGCCAATGAAGCACCTCGAGATCTCCATCCAATTCACAATTTGTAGAATGACATCGGGCGAAAGGGAATAACTTATCTCAATTACATAAATATAAAGTAATCTTTCTTTATGGGTGGTAAATTTATAAGTTTTAACACATGTCTGCATTTGTCTTTTTTAAGTATGAACCCAGAACAACAAACAAAGGGGAAATAACTCTATCTCAATTACATCTGTAGTAATCTATCTTAATGAGTGGTTATGATTTAGAACTTACGTCTGCATTTGTCTCTCTTTAGTATGTACCCTGAACAACAAACATATTCGGTGGTGTAAATCTTAGATTCTTCAGTTTTCTGTTCAGCTTTATACCGTGTTCTAAAATATACAATATATATAAATCATTTAAAGCATGTTATGGAAGAACGAAGATTTCATAGTTCACTGGTGATCTTTTTCATATGCTCAAAAATCTAAATTCTAATATGCTTTGGAAATATAGTGCCTATCCATGTTAAAATGAGCATAGAACATGGCATGAAAGAATAATTTCTTAAACAAATCTTTTGGAATACGAAACTACGTTACTCTTTTGTCTTTTGAACTTAATACTACAGTACAGAGTTGTTGGATAAAAACATACAAAGGTTAGGAAGGTACATAAAATTGGGTTATAAAAAAGAAGATGTGGTATGATTGCCAATGAGACAACTCTTCACAAGAGACAAAATGACACAGAAATTACGGCCTTCAACAATGAGCAAAGCCCATACAATGTTCTGTCTGACTTGTCACATATGCCCTGGATATATACTTACATGCATTTATCACATCTAAATAAATCCAGTAAACTAAGACACCATGTTCTCTGACATGTCTCATATGGTGTGGCTACATACTTCATTGCAGTTTTTATAGTTCTGTAAAAGAAAATTAGTTGACATATTTAATTTTCGAGTCTTAATAAATGGATGAATTATGAGAATTATAACAAAAATCAAGTACAAAATGTATCAGGCCAAACAAAAAAGTATGTTTTTGTTGACTGTATTCTTACCTACCCTTATTTTTATCCCCTACCCTAAAGTTTTTTTGACTATTTTTAATTAAGCACTGTTAAAGTCGCAATGTTGCTCCAAAATTTTTTTTTACCTTAAGTTACAGTATTAAAATTGAGAATGGAAATGGGGAATGTGTCAAAGAGACAACAACCCGACCACAGAACAGACAACAACAGAAGGTCACCAATAGGTCTTCAATGCAGCGAGAAATTCCGCACCGAGGCGTCCTTCAGCTGGCCCTAAACAAATATATATACTAGTTCAGTGATAATGGACGTCATACTAAACTCCAAATTATACACAAGAAACTAAAAGTAAAATAATACAAGACTAACAAGGCCAGAGGCTCCTGACTTGGGACAGGCGCAAAAATGTGGCGGGTTAAACATGTTTATGAGATCTCAACCCTCCCCCTATACCTCTAGCCAATGTAGAAAAGTAAACGCATAACAATATGCACATTAAAAGTCAGTTAAAGAGAAGTCCGAGTCCGATGTCAGAAGATGCACACATTCTTTTTTGTTTGGCCTTACTGACTAATTTATCTATTATGGCTTTCATGGCACACATCTTCATCACATGATCATGATGTACTTTTAACAATTGCATTAGGAAAATTTGTCCCTTTAAGAGATCGATAGAGAACTGAATGAAAGAGTGACCCTGTAAAATAATGACTTCAGATGGTCAGTGATTTTATCTAGATGCTATCTTTGCCTGGGTGTCATTAATGGTTTTTTGGTGCAAAACTATAAAACGGTAATAAATAACAAGATAAAATAAATAAAATGAGAATAATGTCATCCTATTGGGCTATTCCAGATATTAATCTCTACCCCACCCCCTAAAGTTATCATATTGGACTATTCCAGAAATAATCCCTTAACCACCCAATTCATGCTTATGGAAGACACTGGAATTTCCAGACAATTTTTTTGTTCCTGAACCCTGTCCCTGGTGAAAAAAACTTGGTTAAGATAAACAGTCAGGGATATAAATAACTCTATAGGGTTATTACAGAAAAATAACATACATTTGTTATTGTGGACTCAAAAATCAAAGAACTGTGATAACATATGTATGTTACATGTTTCAAAGGGACAATATACATCATTAGTTTAGTTAAAATGTATAAAAGTTCTATTGATATTACTATTGTCTTTATGTATACTTAACTATAGAAAGATAATAACAGTTCATAGTTTGACAATCATGCATAGTATACCTAAGTTATTACAGAAAAAATATTCCTGTAATAACTAAAGGGTGTTGTTATCACAGCTTCTCTATATCACTCCAAAGCATTTGCTGAGACATACATCATGCTTAATTACAATGTATTTTAATTTATTGTAAGAAATAATGACCAGAGCATGTAATGAGGTTCTGCGCATTTTAGCTTCCCAGTAATTCCCAAGTGTCTCATATGATAAGTTACATTCCTTTAATAACTAAGCCTTGTTATTACAGCTAAGTTTATCCCTTAAAAGCCTTGTCTCATTGATTTACCATGGTTAATCAAAAATGTATTAATTTAATTTAAAAATTAGTTATCAAGGCTATGCATTTAGTTTCTGCGCAAAGTCTCAAGAGTTCCCTAGAGCCCACTATAAATTAAAATATTTTTGATTTATTTTACAAACAACAAACATGTGTTATTACAGATTTAGAAAATTTAAGGAATAAAGAGTAGATAACTCATGAAAGTATCTGTAATAAAACACGCAAGTTATTTTCTGTAATAACCCTATAGAGTTATATCTCTGACTGATAAATAGGTGGAAATCCTGATAGTTTCTCAAAATCTAAAACAATTGTCCCTGGGGTAACTTAGTTGCTTGCATAAAATGCATCCTATACAAAGATTAAGAATCCAGTTAAGTGTTTTAAAATATGATAAAACATATGTAGTCATGGACTATAGTAAAACTGCTGCTGTATAGTTGTGGGGATTATTTTGTTGATAAAGTTTTGTTAGTACCCAGTTCTTTTAGTAGATCAGCTATCTTGACATGCAATGCATAGACCCAATTCTTTCCAAAGACTAGTTACATGTATAGCACCTCAGTGAGATCAGAGACGTCATAGATATACACATATATGTATGTGTATATACGATGCAGTCCGGTAACTCTGCCCACCTAAGGCTTTGATCGTGTATATTTCTTCTTTATTACATAAAAATTGCATCAAATCTTATTTAAAATTCACTGAAAACTCAACGTTACGTATATTATCTCATTTCCGCAAAGATATATCTGAAATGATTTGAAAATCAATCAGACAATTGGGTTACCTGTGTTTTTCACGTTAGTGTGGTTGTCCGGTAAGTCCGCCCATGTGTAGTAAAAATGTATGGAGGACCGATTTATCATATATTAACGAACTAGAATGTAAGGAAATGATGTTTTATTAATGGACCACTAAGAAAGGAACTATAAATGAACGAAATAAAAAAAAATGCAAGTCAATATGATAACGATATTGCTGAAAAAGAAGAATAAACCAAAAATGTAAAAAAAAAAATTTTTTATTAAGATCAGAAAATAAAGAAAAGTAAGAACTAAGATTATAAAAAAAAGATAAGAATGTCAATAGCATGGTTAAAAGTATTCTCATAAAAAAATTGCCATCATTCAGTATTCTGAAATGCAGTTAAGACACCATCATCCTTGTTAATGGGTTTAAAGTCTGTGCAGTATATAGTGATTTATATATAAAACCCAAAACTTATTTCAGAGTCAATATATTTTATTTTTATTCTTTTTGGAATTTTCGGAAGAGACGCGCACAGAGGTAAAGGGACAAGTTATCAGATGGTCAGAGTTACCAGACCGGTGGAATTACTGGACATTATATATATATGTAAGACTCAGATCGACGTCCTGTCTCTAATCGACGTCCGTTCCTCAAATCGACGTTCAAATCTGACGTCACAATAAAATAACATTCCAAATCGACGGCCAATTTTATGTCCCTCTAATCGACGTCTTTTTTGTTGTTCTCAAATCGTCGTCCAATTTTTTGGCCTCTCTAATCGACGTCCGTTTTATGGACATGTCGCAGTGAAATCTCATATTTATTAAAGGGTGGGTTGAGCCTAAGACTCAAAAAGTTGTTGAAACATATAAGACCAAATCATAATACTTTTCAACAATTGGCCGTACGTTTTTATTCTTTCTATCGTATGAGTCTGTATACTGCCTTCTAGATGTCTTTCGATTATCTTTGTTTTTGGGTTGTTGTCTCATTGTCGTACAATGTATACCCACATTTATTTGTTTATATGAACCAGAAAGGAAGTCGACAACGTAGGTCGAGAATATGAACGTCTTTCACCAAAACATTACTACGCATGTAGATGTAATAGTAATATGATGTCGGTGATTGTCTTGTTGTCATTTCTGATATTTGTCCTTTTAATTTGATACCAATATAGAAAACAGTTATAGTTTCTGTAAGCTACTTCACAAAAAGACAAAACGATACAGATAATATAAACAAAGATCAATTTAAAAATAAATAATTCAATGGAATTTATAGACATGAGAGAAGACTCTCATCGATCAGACGTCGCTTTAGTAAGTCATAACGTCACATTGGACGTCGATTAAAGGGTTAAAATATTGGACACTGATTTGAGAACGTGACGTCAGATTTGGACGTCGATCTGGGGAACGGACGGCGATTAGAGACCGGACGTCGATCTGAGTCTAACATATATATAAATATATGTCTCTGGTGAGATATTTAGTTATGAAACAAAAACAAAACTAAAAATAATTTAAGGACTCACATTGTATATATATATAACTCATTGTACTGTTGTAATGTTGATTCATTTTTATTCCTGCGACTAGTCCAAATAATTATGACGTCTTGAAAGGCTATTTTAATTGAAAATGGCTGTATTAACACATCAAAAACTACTCTGAGTAATGACTAACCTGTCCAGTTGGAAAAGTTTTAAGGCCTGGCATCCACTAGATATATAAAAGTTAAATGCATTTTGTGTTTCAGAATGATGATATCTTTTTTGGATTTTGATGGGCATTTTTTTTTCGTTCCTGCAGAAGGTCCATTTCGGCATTTGTTATGTGTATATATGTATCTGTTATGATGAACCTTAAATGGCTTAGGGACCAGTCAATATTTATTGGGGGTTGGGACCGGTGCAAAACGCAGTAGGACACACATTTTTTACTTAATTTTTGATAGGACTTCTACTTTTTTAGTTTTCAGCACTGATAGGACAGCAATATTTTTATGGCATATGTATGAATGTAGAAAATAGGCTATACAAATTTAATAAACTGTTATCACAGAGATATGTCTCGCCTTCTTGTAACTTTGATAATGCAAATGTTGAAATTAAAACAGCAATACTTTAACATGTAAGTTATGCAAATATTCAAAGTCGATGAACCATGACTGAAGGTACATGGCTAAACAATCTCCATGGAATGAGATGTGCCAATGCTAATACAACTGCATACCAAATTACCATTGACTTATTATAAGTCGTTCCCTTTAAACAAACCTAAACACAAACATTAACTTGTAAACTATGTAAAAGTTTCAAAGTCAATGAACCATGATCAGGGTGGGGCTATATAATCTCCATGGAACGATACTTGCAAATGCCGATACATTTGCATACCAAATATCATTGACTTAACATTAGCAGTTCATCTTAAACTGATCTAATCACAAACTAATACATGTAAACTAAGCAAAAGTTTCAAAGTCAATAGACCATGACTGAGGGGGTGGGGCCAAATATTCTCCATGGAAATGAGATGTGCTAATGCTTATACAACTTAACACCAATTAACATTGGCCTTCCACTAATGGTTCCCCTTGAACTGACCTAATCACAAACTAATACATGTTAACTTAGCAAAATTTTCAAAGTCTATAGACCATGACTAAGGGGGCGGAGCCAAATTATTTCCATGGAAATGAGATATGCCAATGCTTATACAACTGCATACCAAATATCATTGACCTACCACTAGTGGTTCCCCATAAATTGACATAATCACAAACTAATACATGTGAACTATGGAAAGTTTCAAAGTCAATAGACCTTGACTGAGGGGGCAGGGCCAAATAATCTCCATGGTAATGAGATGTGCCAATGCTAGTACAACTGCATACCAAATATCATTGACCTACCACTAGTGGTTCACCATGAACTAGACCTAATCACAAACTTATACATTGTTGACGCCGCCGTCGCCGTCGCCGCCGCCGCCGACGCCGGAAACAGCATACCTAAGTCTCGCTTTTTGACTTCGTCAAGGCGAGACAATTACAACAAAATAAATAAGATTAATTGAGGAACAAACAAGTAACAACAATCATAGGCGGATCCAGGGGGGCCTGGACCCCCCCTTTCATGGGAAAAATTTGGTTGATTATATAGGGAATCACTGAAGCATGACTGGAGCGGGGCCCCCCCTTAGGTCAGTCAGCGGGCCCCCCTTATGAAAAGTTCTGGATCCGCCACTGACAATGGAAATACAATTTCAAGTCTAGACATTAATATTATGTTTATAGAACAATCATGTAATGATTTTAAAAAGGTTGAAAAAAATATACATGTATAAAAAATAAATAATAACAAAAAAAAACATAAATTTAATAAAAACAAAATAAACAAATGTAAAAAGAGAACATTGATGGAGCTTTTAATAAGTGATATGATATACTGCCATCAGTGTGGTACAAATTAACCAAATGCAAATCATTAAATAAAGGTAGGATTAAATAAAATATACATCTTTAAAAATAAGGAAAACTATTTAACAATAAAACATTCTGACTAGAAAATTAAGAAAAAAACAAAGTCAAAAGACAGAAAAAAAATATATATTAAAAAAAAAAGATAATACAAATTGTTCATAAAGTATTGTAGAGTATTACTCTTCATGTAAGAATCTTCCATTAGAATTGCAGTTCTACTGTTTTGACATATTTTTATAAGGAATAAATAGGATTCAAATAACACGGCTGGTAATCTACACATGCAGAACAATCGGTTCTGCAATGAAAACCGTGAGAGGATTTTCCGGTTATGCTTGAGTGGAGTAATTGTCACCGCTTCAAAAGGTATGTACATTTCTAAATCGCAATTTTCTAATTCAACTGATCAAAATATTGAAAATCGGGTTGTGCATTATGCCTTCTTACCAAGAACTTTTTTTGCATATCACATGGAAACCATAAAAAAATATTACTGTATAAATAAATTCATATACATGTACCATATAAGTGGTTATTTTTGTGGGGAGCTAATATTTCAACTCTGCAATATTTGAACACCATTGAAGTTACTAAATATAATATTAATCCCAAAATTTCACACCAGCCAAAAATTTGTGATCGTCAATATATGAGTTTAGGGACTGGCGCCAGGAAAGTGTGTAAAATATCAAATTTATAATAATAATAATAATAAATAAGCTTTATTTAGAGTCGGCAAGGTATACAAACAGAGACAACATAAGCTCTAATGAGCTTTTAACTGACATACAAGACATTTATAACAATACAACACATAATACACATGCAATAAATTACACAGCACAAAATGAAGCACTAAAAAGCATGATGGTAATAAGCAGAATATAAGCATAAGCTAGGTATTAAAGCTAAAAGCATATAAGTGTAAACTAGGCATAAAAGCTGGTAAAATGCATAGCATAAAATGTTTTAAAGAAAAAAAGGGGGTATGATCTAAATGGTAAATAATTTTAGCATAATATATTAACAAAAAAATCTGCACAAACTGTGCACTTACAGTCATTTCCATTTCATGACTTTAAAATATTTTATTTATAATTTGGCTCCCAAAAAAATAACCACTTATATGGTTATACTAATAAAACACTCAATACAATCTAATCTTGTATGTAATTGGAAATTGTATCCAGTGCATCCATACGGAAACGGTATCAGGTCCGTTTGCGCCCAATACACGTTCGCACCCTACACGTTCGCACCCCACACGTTCGCCCCCTGGGTCCGTTCGCACCCTTTTTTTTATTCAAAAACCTGATGGATTATAAGATGTTTTTTAAGATGTTTATCTCAAAATAAAGAAAAATTCAGCAATTTTAAAATTTTTTAATGAAATATTGTTTTAAATTGATTTGATGATTAATTATTATATGTTAATTATGTATGATTACTGTAAATATGTGGTGTTTACACAGCTAAACTTGATGTAAATTCTGCATGTAGTTAGCATGTATTTAACTTGGTATGAGTAAAAACAATTAAGATTCAAAATGTTATTGTTTTTGAGTTTAATAGCGGTTTGGTATCTTAACATTAAAATAATATTCAACTCAAAAACCCTTTTAGTAAGTCACTTTATTTTGAAACAATGAAAAATATATATATATATATAGCAATACAGTCTAACAAAACACAATTAAAAAATATTCAACACACACTTTATTTTGCATGTTTTGAAACAATGAAAAAAAACTTATTTATAGCAATACAATTTCCAATAACCAAAACACGATTAAAAAATTATTCAACACAAAAATCGTTTTTAGAAAGTCACTTCATTTTAAAACAATGAACAAACAAAATATTTATAGCAATACACTAACCAAAATACGATTGAAAAATTATTTAACACAAAATCAATAAAAAGGGTGCGAACATGTAGGGTGCGAACGGACCCGGGGTGCGAACATGATAGTGGGCAAACGTGAATGGGCGCAAACGGACCCGGATTCTACGGAAACAGCCTTCATCTATAAGACAAATTCAAAGACTAATACATGTATATGTGATCTATGTTAATCTGATAAAAATGAAGTTAAAGTCTGTTTGATTTATTCATAGATTAGATAGGACATATACTTATTTAGTAGATATTTCATATAGGACAGAAACTTTTTTTGGTATATTCAGAGGGTAGGACATAGTCATAGATTTTTTTAAGGGAGAAATATGAATTGCACCGGTCCCAACACCCCAATAAATATTCATTATTGACCGGTCCCTTATAAAAAAATAGCCTAACAAAACGTAATAATTATTTAGACTACAAACGCAGGACGTTGAAATCTTATGTTCTCTTATCAATCATGTCAGAGAACCGAGAAGAGTTTAAAAGTCCTGAGAGCACTACAAACCATCACGAAACTTTTTATAGTCTTTAAAGGGGAACTAATTCAGATTTCCCGCCAAAAATATAAATATAAGAAATAATCGGAGTCGGACAATTTTCCGGAAAATTTCGGCCTACATTTTTAGAGAGGAGAGGGTGGACAGGGGGTAAATTGGCAGTTGGGGTAAAGAAGTGGGGTTGAGGGACCACCTGTCGTCAGCCCCTCGGAGAGAGAGAAATACTGTTCCCAGAAGAGGGAGAGAGAGAGATCAAATCAAATATCAAATATCAACATAAAGACATTATACATTATACATAAAGACTATTATTGTTGTTGTTACCAATTATGTAAATCAATTGTATCTGATTTTATGCCCTTTATGGGCCCTGTAATTTGGAAATAAAAATATTCTATTCTATTCTATTCTATTCATATGTAGTAATGTAAAACAGTAGCAGACATATGATGAAGACATAATCTTTCAATCAGTTTGATTGAGGTCTGGAGCTGGCATGTCAGTAACTGCTAGTAGTCCTTTGTTCATTTATGTATCATTGTCATTTTGCTTAGTTTCTTTTGTTACCTATTCTGACATCGGACTCAGACTTCTTTTAAACTGAGTTTTACTGTGCGTATTGCTGTGTGTTTCTTTATTCTACATTGGCTAGAGGTATATCTAACTGGGGCTAGGGTTGAGATCTCACAAAACATGTTTAACCCCGCCGCATTTTAGCGCCTGTCCCAAGTCAGGAGCCTCTGGCCTTTGTTAGTCTAGTATGTTTTTTAATTTTAGTTCATTTATATTTTTTGGAGTTTAGTGTGACGTCCATTTTCACTGAACTAGCACACAATTTTAGTTAGGGGCCAGCTGAGGACCACCTCCGGGTGCGGGATTTTCTCGCTGCATTGAAGACCCATTGGTGGCCTTCGGCTGTTGTCTGCTCTTTGGTCGGGTTGTTGTCTCTTTGACATATTCCCCATTTCCATTCTCAATTTTATGTTGTAAACCAATTTTAAAGGGGCAATAGCTGTCTTATTCATGATCACCGATTTGACTCAAATTCTGGTATTAGATTCATAACAATGTAAAACATTTATCCAAATTATAAATAGCCTAAAATAAACAATTTACAGGGCATGGGCTCGATAATATGTAGCTTTGTTTCGTGTGTTTTAGTCTAGACACCATCTAATTAACTAACGAGATGACCCCGAAAACAACCGACGGTCACATAACACGATATAAACATAAACATAAATATAAATATATATATGGGTCTCGTGCAAATGGATTTTTCTATGTCTGTTTGATTTCAGTTTTAAGGTTAAAAAAAAAGTTAATTTTCGATTTTACCTGTATAAGAATGATTTTTTGTGGATCGAATCATTCAATGAGGTCGAATTATTCACTTGCAAGTGAATACTTCATCATCGATGTTTCTTAGCTTATTTTGACAAAATTAAACCATACTGGCTGCTAATAGCGAATTATTATTTCATTATTTCACTTTCATTAAGGATTGAACAAAAAAAAAAATCATAATTTAATTTTTTAATGTATCTCGTAGCTAGTGCCCCTTTAAAACAATAGTCAGGGATGCACATCATAATGGCATTATGGTTTATTTTCAATGGGGGTTATTTATATGTCATGACGTATGTTTATTATCGTAATGTGGTTATACCAGCAAAAACTATTAAAAAAAGACGTCTAAACTGCCATGTATTGATTACTAGATAAAGTCATAACTTATACGACGTAATTAACATATAATGATACCGTATTACGGTAATTTGAGATACTACGATATAAGTCAACAGCGGTACATGACGTATTCTAATGCAACATGATTGGATAACGTCAACAACTTCTATGGCATCAATTCGCCGTCGCAGGCGACGTATGACAGATTTTAAATGTATGATTTGAGGTTGGTTTCTGTCCATTTCATTAGAATGGCGATAAAAATATTGTATTTTAATCTCCGACGGCATCAATTGGTGATCTGATGGTCGCAAGTTAAGTTTACTGGCCCAGTGGCGGCGCTAATTCTTCTGTGCGTGATATTCGACACATTCTTAACAGTATCAAAAAATATTTATTAGAAATCATGGCTTTACGTGAAAATTTCAGAATCTTAAGGACTACATTTTTAATGGCACTAGTGTTTAATTATTCGTACACAAAAATGAAAATAACGTCACGTCATTGGTTGAATTTTAATTCTAAGGACGTTTTAAACTAATCACAACAATTTGGTGTACACTTTTGAGAATATTACTATTAGATTCTGAAACGGCGAATTGATGACGACATTCTCTAGACAAGAATTCATAAAAATATAAATAAAGAGTTGATATTAAAATCGTTGCTTTTTACTTGACTGGGAGAAAATCTTTAACACGAAAGCTTATGTTTTTACTGTATCGTAACGTTATGCGTTATATATACCGACTTTGAATATAAAATTGTATTTGATTTAAATTGACCAGATTGTTTATATTCAAAATTGTTCATCTGGGTATTAATCATTTCTGGCAACAAATTCCAATCTTTAATAGCAGTATAATAAAATTTTAAAAAATGATAATGTGGTGTAGGTTCGTGGTATAATAAAATCATTTTCATTGTGTATATCTTGATAAATAATTATAAAAACTAATTAGAATTGTCTTTTAAAGCGCCACTGTAATTTGGGAAACAAATTAAGGGTTTTGCGGAACCATGTTGACTACAATTGCGCCCGTCAGTGCTAGGGTGTGACGTTGACTAGTAAAGTAAATTACAGTTGTCAGGGCATATAAAAACTAGCTCATAAAATGATATTCAATCGCCCCTTGCAAAATAAGGGGTATCAATGGCATTATATATATTTTCAAAACTTTTCTTCGGATTTATCTCTTATGATCATAAAAAAGCTTCCGTCCAAGTTTCACAAAATTCTATGAATGCTTGGCAAAGTCATTGATGTCGTGTGGGTATTTAACCCCAGTCTGTATCTAAAAGTTAACAGCAAAGAACTACTCCATATATCGTTAAAGCACTGAAAAATGAAGACTGAAAAGTTCTTGCTTAATTCAGACGCTATTTCTTGATAAAGAAGAAACTAAATGCTATCCATAGTTCATAAACGATCGGTGCAATTTGACAACACAATCGAAAAAAAAGGAATTCCACCGATTATAAACTTGATTTTACTTCTATTACTTGCCCTTACCTGACCGAGTACCGGAAAATGTCCTACCACAGGTTACTTGTCAAAAAATTATATACTTCGAAGTCAAAAGTTGGTTACATGTGAAAAAAGCTTATTAACATTGTTTGCTGTTTTAGTAGCTGGTACTTACGCAACATTTTTCTCACAGACGTTGGCTCCTCCTTTAGTTAATCCATGGACACTGCATACCAGACAGAATAATCCCAGAGAAATTGTTATCAGATACATTGTCATGCTATGCTGGAAATAACAAAAAAATAGTAAAAAGTAAAATCACAAAAATACTGAATTCCGAGGAAAATTCAAAAAGGAAAGTCCCTAATCAAATGGCAAAATCAAAAGTTCAAACACATCAAACGAATGGATAACAACTGTCATACTCCTGACTTGGTACAGGCATTTTCTTATGTAGAAAATGGTGGATTAAACCTGGTTTTAAAGCTAGCTAAACCTCTCACTTGTATGACAGTCGCATCAAATTCCATTATATTGACAACGATGTGTGAACAACACAAACAGACATAATAGGTAAAAATGTCAAAAATAGGGGTACAGCAGTCAACATTGTGTTATAATCTTAATCACTATAAAAACAATGTATTTTACAGTTCATGTGAATTTTATCATTTCCTCCCGTTTATGGTGAGAGTGAATGGTCAAATATTTTAGATGGTTCCATGCAGGCGTATTTGTGTTAGTGATGGGCGCTCCTGAGAATTATGAGCTAGAGAACCTTATTTTGACACAAAATCTAGGGGTATTTTATCTTTATTACATTATTTAGGGGAGGGGAGGGGCGACACCGTTTGCGCCTCGTTTGAATAACGTCTGTCCTGTTGGAACCCTTTAAAATCATTAATGCACACGTTATTTCGTTAGACTCGATTATTGAATACTGTGGAAAAATATAAAAAGATACTGATATCTGAAATTAATAGATATAAAAAGATGTGGTACGAGTGCTAATGAGACAACTCTCCATCAAAGTCACAACTTGTAAAAGTAAACCATTATAGGTCAAAGTACGGCCTTCAACACGTAGCCTTGGCAAGAAATAGCGTCTGAACCCTTTAAAATGGACATGTCATTTCGTAAGACTTGAATATAGAATACTGTGGGAAAATATAAAAAGCTTCTGATATCTTAACTAACTGGTATGTTAAATCAAAGTTGACACAATTTGGATGAGCAAAATCCATGACTGCTGTAACTGTATTAAGGTGATGGTGTTCGTATCATAATGATTCAGTGGCGGATCCAAGGGGGTTGGAGGATTGGAACCCCCTTTTTTGGACGAGCAATGCATTTGAATGGGAGGGACATATAGTTCGTGTTTTATTATTACCGTTCAGAAGTCAGGATAACATTGTAAAATAATGCGAGTAGTTTATTACTTGACTTACGAAATATTGCCGTAGCCCTCAAGCGAAATATGTTTATTTTGATATTTCATGTAATTCTCAATATATTGACCTAGGACGTTGATTAAATGTAATTTTATGACACA
This sequence comes from Mytilus coruscus, assembly GCA_017311375.1. Classification (NCBI taxonomy): domain Eukaryota; kingdom Metazoa; phylum Mollusca; class Bivalvia; order Mytilida; family Mytilidae; genus Mytilus; species Mytilus coruscus. The sequence goes on from CM029605.1 coordinate 8,442,335, forward strand.
AAGTAATCATAAGTGACTCTCAGTTGCGGATCCAGAAATTTTCATAAAAGGGGGGGGGGGGGCACGGACTGCCCACGAGGGGTCCCATTCCAGTTATGCCTCAGTGATTCCCTATATAATCAACAAAATTTTCCCACAAAAAAGGGGGCGTCACTCAGCCCCCTAAATCTGCCTCTGACTCCTTTATTGCATTAATTCAAATTCACAGTGAAACTAATCAGTATTTGAAATTGAATGAGGGGGAAACATTTCCGTAATATTCACGAATATTCAAGTAAATTTTCGTTTTTTAGTAAATGCATATACTATGTTTCAGATTAAATCATGCAAGTTTATGCGCAAGTACAACTTATTTAACTCAAGCACTTTCTGTGTGTGTAACCATGTTGGTCTATCTTAAGCATGTGTTGTCGGTTATTGTGTGTTGTCGGTTGTTGTGTTGTCGGTTGTTGTGTGTTGTTGATTGTTGTGTGCTGTTGGTTGTTGTGTCTTTAAATTGAGAATGGATATGGGGAATGTGTCAAACAGACAACAACCCGACCAAAGAGAAGAAAACAAGACTAACAAAGTTTTTTGTTGTTTGGTGTGCTCTATCGTACTGGTTCCAAACATTTTGGCTAAACTCATTTATATATTATAATTGTGGTAATGACTGCAGTCCGATTTGATTTTTTTCAGGTATTTGTCAACTACGGTCTTATGCCTAGAAATTGTTATACGCTGATTGTAAAAATAACATCGAATAAATCATGTTCTTGCGTCCGAAAATCTTTTTCTGAAGTTACCGTCATCAGGAACACTAAAACACCAAAACATGAAAGCCAACGATGAATATGCGAGGTGCTCAGACCAAAAGGTACATAAAAGAATAGACAAAGTCTACTTAAGCCTGATCCTGATCCTGCCAACCTTTTATGTGTACTGTTGGTTGTTGTGTCTTTAAAATTGAGAATGGAAATGGAGAATGTGTCAAAGAGACAACAACCCGACCAAAGAGCAGAAAACAAGACTAACAACTGAGTTTTTTGTTGTAAAAAAGAATAGACAAAGTCTACTTAGGCCAATCCTGATCCTGACAACTTTTTTAAAATCTCCATGGCGGATTTAGGTACAAGAAAACCTAATGCTCCTAGCTCTTATATTGATATAAGTGTGCTTAACCTACTACTATACTGTTTGAATGGTTATATGTGCGCCGAAAAACCCTTTTAACTCATTTGAATGCCTGCATTTAAGTGTTCAGTTTATATAATAAAGAAATTCAAAATTTAGGTCAACACCTCCCATGGGGGATATCCCAAATAAATCGGGATAGTTGGCAGGTTTGGAAATGTATGTTATAAATCCTGTCAGTACCGAATCGTTTTCATTTAAGGCATTTCCTCCAGAGTTTTATCGTCCTGAACATCCATGAAATATTAGCCACTGGACGTCATAAACAACAATCGATCAATCAATTCAGAGTTTCATTATCTTTTTTCTATTCAAATTTGTATCCTCTACAATTTATGCAAATATAGTTTTATCCTGATATACAACATGTATTGCTATAAAACGATTTGTAATCACGCCCACCTTTATTGCAGTTTGTTTTATTATAATAACAAACTAGTGCCATATGAGCGCACCTGACGAAAGTTATTACAGAAGGAAATTAATTGTACGTAAATCGGCATCATTACAATGAAATAAAGTGACCCTTTTCACAAAAATTAAAATTGATCGTTAGTTATGCTGAAATGTGTATGACTCACGAGTATTTTTACTCTTAAGATTTTTTTATAAAAAAGTCGCTGATATTATATATGCAGTTTATCTAAAATACTAGTTAATAGTTTTGTGAACCGCAGTCAGAATGGAGACGCCAAATTAAAACAGCATGGAGAGAGAGTTTTATTCTCCATTCACGCTATAGCTGAAACCTTAGAATTAAATAATAAAATCTGGTACTGGTAAAATTATTAAAACGTCAATTGTGTTTTTGCAAATCATATACTCTGACCGTTAACCATGGAATTGACGAGAGTCGATCGTCATCTCATACAAGTTTGCTCGAATTAAGAGTCCCTTTGCATTAGGAAACGTTTGTAAGGGTCCATATGTAATATTTTGTCCCTACCTTCTATGTCATCTTTTCGCAGTGACGATATAAATTCCGTATCCTTCATCAAGATCGATCTCTATTTCAGAACCATTTAATTCATAGAGCCTAAATATGGTATTAACTATTTGCCACTTGACGTCAAAGAAAACCAATCAATCAATCAATTATTAGTTAATGTCTGAAAATTTAGTTAGCAGTAGAGATAGGAGGACGAATTCTGTATACATATAACAAATTGATAATGTTTTTAGAAGAGAATAGTTTTGATTTGCTCTCACCCCCACCCCCCGCATTAAATTATGTTAAGGCTGAGTTAGCCTTAAAAGATGTTGTATATATGGCTGATTTTTATTTGTATTTGTGTTTTATGCATGTTTCATCATATAAATATTTAGATCGAATAAAATCCTCCTTAAATACTTAGGAAACTATTTAAGTTTTAAGTACATTAATTTTTATGTCTGATTTCGTAACACTTTTATGACTGTTGTACATTCATGTTCAAACTGATTTATCTTCCAAACTGACAAATATGGGAGAGAATTAAAAAGATGTGACGAAGGAATGGTCCTTATTTCCATAAGATCCTTTTAACATTTTAAACTACACTATGAGATCCGCAGATTCAGTTGGCATATATATATAAAAAAAAAAGAAGATGTGATATGATTGCTAATAAGACAACTCTTCACAAGAGACCAAATGACACAGAAATTAACAACTATAGATCACCGTACGGCCTTCAACAATGATCAAAGCCCATACCGCATAGTCAGCTATATAAGGCCCCGAAATGACAAATGTAAAACAATTCAAACGAGAAACTAACGGCCTAATTATTTACAAAATAATGAACGAAAAACGAATATGTAACACAGCAACAAACGCCAACCACTGAATTACAGGCTCCTGACTTGGGACAGGCACATACAGAATGCGGCGGGGTTAACCATATTAGCGGGTGCCCAACCCTCGCCCTAACCTGGGACATTGGTGTAACAGTACAACCGAAGAACAAACTATAAAAACCAGTTGAAATAGTTCATTCCCTTTGCCGATTGGAAAATATATCTTTTTAGTCAAAAACATTCAGTGTATATTCAATTTTTTGCGCATTTCGTCCTGTTTTCAAAAAACGTGGATCTCCCCCTGTATATGTTTTCCCTTCCTATAGATTCTATAAGGCTGCTTGTTTGTGGATTTAATCAATTCCCGATGACTGTCACTGCGAACATCTTTGCACAGATATTTTACACATTAAACAACAATGCTTTATATTAAGTATTATGTATACAAAATGACGAAAATTGAAATAAAGATATTTCTGCGGGTCACCGTGTCACATAGATAAATACTTACGTGATGTCGAATACGATTAAGTTAATGTCAGTTCACAATAAGGTACACAAACTATTACAACAGTACACAATGTTCTTCAATGTTATCACATTCTATTTCAGTCTAATAATTCACGAAAATTACAAAATGATAAAATACACTTTTTTTACATTTAGAAGAGATGTTAATATTACATAAATATAATTACACTAACACCACAACATGTGTATTTGGCCTGGAGGGGTTTGCTATATTGATGGATGGATGTTCTATCGTCATGTGATTGGATTCTACGTCCTGGTGTCATGTGACTAAATTCTACGTCCTGGTATGGTCTCTTCCTTTCATTTCATTGATTGTGAGCTTAATTCTGCGAATAAGAATATCAGTGTATTTGGTAAGAATAAAGGAAACAAAAAGTTTAAACTCAGGTCCCAATTCAACTTAAAATTCGTAACATGAATGAGTTGATGCTATTATAGGAGATATACGATTCATAATCCATATTTATTTTTCCTATTACAAAATCATTTATTTCTTTTATCGCTTGTGACAAGGTGTCCAATTTGAATTTTACGTCTTGGTGTGCTCTATTCATTGATACTTGAGCCTTGATTCTGCACACATAGACAAGCGTGTATCTTTTGTTTTTAAAGAAAATGATAGAAAACAACATTTCCGATTTAAAAAAAATTTCAACCTAAAATCGTGTCAGTGGAATATAAGACATATACGGTTACGATATACTCCATAGTTACTTTTCAAAATAAGAAATTATGATAATGTGCATTAATTCATCCAATTTGTTATGCATTTGCTTAATTTTTATCAAATTATTGCTTGCGACAAGGTTGTCCTATTTGACCCCGGTATATAGCATTTCCTCATAAAGAACAGATACAGACCATGCTATTGTTAAAATGAACATGTTTAAGGTATATAAAAAGAATATCAATACGATAATGATAATTCAATTTTCACTAAATTATTCTTTTCGTTGATTGTTACTTTGGAGTCGATATTTAATTAAATGGGTACTTTTTTTTAATGCCAGAAATAAAACAATTGTTTATCTTAAAATAATGTCCCTTAATTCACTGGCCACATGTATCATATACCATTATCATTTTTATTGAACACATTGTAACTAAAATCTGAAAATAAGAATTCCAATTTTTCGAAGTAACTACGTTCTTAATGTAAATAAACGTTCAATGTTTCACGGGATTGACCATGTCAAACTTCCGGTTTGATTGAGAAAACGTCACTTGTCAATCATGTTCTTATCAATTACAAGGTGTCATTTAACAATATTTATCATATTTATCTGTATTATATCTTGTAAGTCACATGGTATCATAGCCTAGATCTTATCATAAAAATATCAATGAAATACATTTTTTTTTATGAATGACTAGAGGTTTTTGTTAAAAAGGGAGAAGAGGGGATGTAGACGGCGCTCACCGCCTTTGATAGGGAAAAATCTAAATATCACTTCATCCATTTTTTTCGCCTATATTGTTTTCGGGAATTAAAAATCTGAACCTACCCTGAAAGAAGTTAATACTGATTTCTGAATAAACCCGCACTGAAACTTATATTCTACAGAAAAGACATATTGACAATAAACTTAAATCTACTATATGTACATCTAAGGCTACTAATTGATTGAAAATAATACTTTATAAATTTCGTGCGTCCGAAGAGCTTTTCCGGATTTACCTTCATCAGATAAGCTTAAACCTCCAAAGATATTTTTGCTTATGTACTTTTAACTATACTGACTTTTAAGATATGAAAACGTATATAAATAATTGAGTACATTTTCCGTACTTCAAATTTATTATCTATTTTATTACCATTATTTCACAGTATTTGATTTGTACTGTAAAGTCGTAAGTAACAGATGTATAATGTATAATATCATGTGTGGTACATTTTAGATAGAACAAATAGTTTGTTCTAGTAAAGGGCTTTACACTTTCAGCAAAATTTCTTATACCGTATTACAGCACGAAAAAATACTATTTATTTTATTACACCATATTACCACAAAACGGAGGTACAAAACCGTTACTTTGATTTGTAGTACAATTTTTGTACTGTAAAATTATGATATAAAATAGTACACAGGCACTTGTGGCATGGACCCCCTTTTCTCTATCATTTTTTTGTGATTGAATTTTATTGAGTAAATATTCTTTTACATTTTTACTTATTTCCACTTATTAAATGTGTTATTTTTCTATCCATCAGCTATTACAATAACAGTTGCTTTCATTCATTGCGTTCATTGATATAGTCAAGTGTTTGATTTTAATAATGTTTTATGGACTAATTCCCCCTTTTTGAATTTAATTCCTGATCAAATATGATGCTGCTCTATTCTTTTTTCCGCTGCTAGAGTGTCAGTATATGTGAACTACTGTTACAGTTATATGGTATGGATAAGAGCAATAAGAAAAAAGGGGTCTATGCAACAAGCGCCTGTGCACTATTGTGCTATTTGAGTATCATAATTTTACAGTACACGAATTGTATATTTTATCCTAACTAAAATGTACCACTCATTATATATAAAATATATATGTGGTATGATGACCAATGAGACAAATCTCCACCAGAGACAAATCAAGTACAGAAGTTAACATCTATAGGTCACTGTACGGCCTTCAACAATGAGCAAAACCCATACCGCATAGCAAGCCATAAAAGGCCCTGAAATGACGAATGTAAAACAATTCAAACGGCCTGATTAATTTATAAAATAATAAACAGATATATGTCTCGTCTGTATGTAATGTTGATAGTATAATGCAAATGTTGAAATTAAAATAGCAATACTTTAACATGTAAACTGTGCATAACATTCTAAGTCAATGGATCATGACTGAAGGTGTCGTACCAAATAATCACTGTGGAAAGGCTAAGCTTAATTTTAATGTGCTAGCTCCCTGGGTAAGACTCCATAAAAGGCCAAGTACCTATAAACATCATTAATTTGGCAATCGTAAAATCAACATCATATTGACTCAACTTAGATGTTCAGCCTCTTTTTTTAATTATGATCTTAACATAGTCGATATCATTTCAGATCCGTCTTGTAGTTATGATGCTAAGCGTGAAGATTCATATCACTTCCTTTTTGATTGTCCTAATTATGCGAATACAAGAATCAAACTATTTAATAATCTGAACTGGTTACCAGAGAACTCTCATCTAAATTTGAACATCTTAACCTCCGGTGATACGTCATTAACTAATGTTGAAAATGAAAGAATTTTAAAGAATGTAAATGAATTCATTAAAGAGTCCAAGAGGTTTCTAATTGTATAATATAGCACACTAAAGTACAAATACATGTATATTGTGTACAGCCATTCACATCATCACAAATCAACTTTTTATAGATCCAATATATATATATATATATATATATACATACAGCACTAGCAACATTTTCTAAAATACCTAAAAAGTGAAAAAGTATATTTTAACAAAACGCATTTGACTAGCAGGTCGAACAACGGATGTTCTTAAACACTGCTGACTGCCATGGCGATTGCCAAATAAACGGATCACCAGATGTAACAAAATGGATCTTAATTATTAATTTAATACCAAACAGATCCAAATAAACTTGCGGAAAAGATGATATACCGCAAACATGAGATGCAAAAATTGTTTGCATGCATGCTTTGTAAATATTCTATTGTTATAAATTGTTCATGGGAGAAGACTATACAAGTTTGATTAACTTTTATCTCATCCTTTTTGCATATTTATTATTTAAGGGTGATGATTAGAACTTACTGATGTCTTTAAGCATTCTCTGAGGGTCGACAAAGAGTGCAACGAATTTTTTCTTAAATGTTATCTTTTCAAATTTTTCTGGGACGAGTCGATTTCTCGACTTTGTTATGTAACAGTCCTGCTGATAAAAATATTTGTTCTGACGGTACAGAGGTGTTTGAATGACTAAAAGACGATAATCTAAAAGTGTAAATATAAAAAAAGAAGATGTGGTATGATTGCCAATGAGACAACTCTCCACAAGAGACCAAATGACACAGAAATTAACAACTATAGGTCACTGTACGGCCTTCAATAATGAGCAAAGCCCATACCGCATAGTTAGCTACAAAAGGCCCCGAAATGACAAATGTAAAACAATTCAAACTAGAAAACTAACGGCCTAATTTATGTACAAAATAATAAACGAAAAACAAATATGTAACACATCAACAAACGACAACCACTGAATTACAGACTCCTGACTTGGGACAGGCCCATACAGAATGTGGAGGGATTAAGCATGTTAGCGGGCACCCAACCCTCCTCCTAACCTGTGACAGTGGTGTAACAGTACAGCATAAGAACAGACTATAAAAATCAGTTGAAAAAGGCTTAACTCATCAGATGGATACAAATAGAAATACATCTAACAAAAACACAGTGGACGTGGCATGGTACTTGTACATCCCAACAACAAAAAGACACTAATTACAGATCTGAGAGTACTCGCAGTTACTGACAGATACTGCAAAGCCAATAACAACTAATAAAAAAAATCATGCATCTAAGACTAAATGATAAAAGTATAAGCCTTTGAAAGGTGCTCTTGTTCATAGCCTACATCTGTTCAAGGGAATTTTAAATGACAATTAAACGCAAACATTCGAAGCGTATTTTAATTTTGATTAATTTTGATTAATATCTAATTTCCCGAGAGGCGCTCTTAATAGAAATATTTTTTTTTCTTTAAGAAGGCAACAACATTCTAACAGAAACCGATTAGTCGAGTATCAATTTGATATTTGATACTCGATACTACAGAGCGATAATCGAGTACTCGAGTACTCGCTGACATCCCTGAATTATTATATTTAAGCAAATAAAATATGTTTAAACTATAAAAAGACATATATCACCTAATTCAATTCATAAAATAAAAATTCATTAGAATCATTTTCTGCACAGAACCTTAGAAAATTGTTGGTACATCTTCATTCTCCACTATAAATATTCGTTTTATTTTCGCTAGGAGCACTGAGAAACAAGATATGTGTGTGCTGAATTAAGAACAACAGTATATCTTTCTTTTTAATGTGTATGTACATTTGAATTTTACAGTAAACGATGGAACCGTAAACAATGAATGTTACACAAAGGATAGCAGTAATCACCAAAAATATTTCACAGTACAATACACAACAAACTATTCCTGTCATCTGCAAATTTAGATATACGAACAAACGAATAACATATGGTTCAGATAGTCGTATGGATACACACCAGTCGAGGTTCCAGCCATTTTGAAAATGGGGGATTCCCACCCCCGTAACACCATGAAATGTTCACATAATTAAAAGAAAAATCGAAAGGGAAAGGGGGGGGTGTTCTTTCCCACTGGACCACCCCCGGATCCGCCAATGCACATGGTCAAGATAGCTTGCCAATACACTTGGTCCAAACAGCGTGACGTAATAAACTGTTAAAAAGCCAGATCAAGTATTCTCAGTAACAAGCAAACCAACTTTTTCTCAATGTTCAAAGCCTAATTGTAACTTAGACATAAACAATAGCAATTGAGGGAGCAAACATTTAACTTCAAGGGGGATGGGGTTATGGTTTTTTGTCTGAGTCAGAAACACTATAAGGTATGGGGAAAATCTGGATTCAGAATATTTTTTTTGTCATCTGCTTGACCACAATATTTTTTTTTTTCATTAAATTGGGGATCAGAATATTTTTTTTTAGGAAAAAACCATAATCCCCATTTGAAGTTAAATGGTCGTTCCTTTAAATGTTGTTTCTTTGCTATGGGTTCTGTATGTTAAGTGCATGTAAGGATTTTGTATCCTAATACCAGGCATTTGTTAAAGAAGTTCAGTGTCTGAAGTCCAAAATAACACATAAAGTGCTCCCACTCTTCTTCCTATAAAAAGAGGGGGATGAAACGGAGGTGCTCATTTCTCAAAGTCCCGTTTTTTTGTAATTGTTCCCCAGATCCCATTTTCACCCCCTAAAACCCAACTCCCCACTTTTTTTACCCCCTTATATTCTATATTCAAAAAGGGTGATTTAGAAAAAACAAAACTTACTTAAATGTATTTGTACAAACCGCAAAAATGATCTATAGTGTTATATGGTGCATATAAGAACATGGACTGTCAGGGAGTTTTGAGCTGTGAAAGGAAATAACTGCGATCTTTAATATTGGAAATTTTAACGTTTTTCAAGGTTTTTTGACATTTTCATGACAGGGGTAGAACGTCTTAGATGCAAGGTCTTTTTCTATGTTTTCAAAGTAGAGTGGGACCCTACACATCAATCTTTACAAAGTAGAGTGGGACCCTACACATCAATCTTTACAAAGTAGAGTGGGACCCTACACATCAATCTTTACAAAGTAGAGTGGGACCCTACACCTCAATCTTTACAAAGTAGAGTGGGACCCTACACCTCAATCTTTACAAAGTAGAGTGGGACCCTACACATCAATCTTTACAAAGTAGAGTGGGACCCTACACATCAATCTTTACAAAGTAGAGTGGGACCCTACACATCAATCTTTACAAAGTCGAGTGGGACCCTACATCAATCTTTACAAAGTCGAGTGGGACCCTACACATCAATCTTTACAAAGTAGAGTGGGACCCTACACATCAATCTTTACAAAGTAGAGTGGGACCCTACACATCAATCTTTACAAAGTAGAGTGGGACCCTACACATCAATCTTTACAAAGTAGAGTGGGACCCTACACATCAATCTTTACAAAGTAGAGTGGGACCCTACACAATCTTTACAAAGTAGAGGGACCCTACACATCAATCTTTACAAAGTAGAGTGGGACCCTACACATCAATCTTTACAAAGTCAGTGGGACCCTACACATCAATCTTTACAAAGTCGAGTGGGACCCTACACATCAATCTTTACAAAGTCGAGTGGGACCCTACACATCAATCTTTACAAAGTAGAGTGGGACCCTACACCTCAATCTTTACAAAGTAGAGTGGGACCCTACACCTCAATCTTTACAAAGTAGAGTGGGACCCTACACATCAATCTTTACAAAGTAGAGTGGGACCCTACACATCAATCTTTACAAAAGACTGAGTTAAAAACAAGTACTAAATATAAAACATCATAGAAACAGAAAACTGTGGATATCAGAAAACTGTGGATATCAGAAATTGTTAAGAAAAAAATCACAAGCTCTGAGGACAAAAAGGTCATTCAATAAATAAATATACATATATTTATATATGAGAAATAATTTAAGTGAAGTGCTTTTTCTGAATAGATTTAAATACCCTTTCTCTTCTTTGTAAACCAGCTATCAAAATATCATAGGGTCTGGATGGGAGTCCTTCATTTCTGTATTCTTTATCATTTTATGTTATTTTTCTCTGTTCTTTATATTTTTGCCCATTATTCTCTATTTTGTATATTATATTTTTGCACCCAATTATTCTCTATTCTTTTGGGTTCTTTTTTATTTGTTTGTTTGTTTTTTTTTTTTTTTTTTTTTTGGGGGTATTTCACTCTTATTTTTTATTTTTTGGGGCCCATTTATTCTCTCCCTTTTTTTTTGTCCAATTATTTTGTAGCATTGTCCCATTATTCTATATTATTGCTCCATTATTCTCGATTAAATAAACCCCATCCAAATCCTCATATAAAGGGAAGTGTGATTACTCAAATATTGAAACCCCCATCTGTTAATGTACCTGCTTTGAATAAGTGTCAATTTGCCTACACTAAGTAAGTGTTAATGTTCCTGCCCTGGATAAGTGTCAATTTGCCTACACTAAGTAAGTGTTAATGTACCTGCCCTGGATAAGTGTCAATTTGCCTACACTAAGTAAGTGTTAATGTTCCTGCCCTGGATAAGTGTCAATTTGCCCACACTAAGTAAGTGTTAATGTTCCTGCCCTGGATAAGTGTCAATTTGCCTACACTAAGTAAGTATTAATGTACCTGCCCTGAATAAGTGTCAATTTGTCTACACTAAGTAAGTATTAATGTACCTGCCCTGAATAAGTGTCAATTTGTCTACACTAAGTAAGTGTTAATGTACCTGCCCTGGATAAGTGTCAATTTGCCTACACTAAGTAAGTATTAATGTACCTGCCCTGAATAAGTGTCAATTTGTCTACACTAAGTAAGTATTAATGTACCTGCCCTGAATAAGTGTCAATTTGTCTACACTAAGTAAGTATTAATGTACCTGCCCTGAATAAGTGTCAATTTGTCTACACTAAGTAAGTATTAATGTACCTGCCCTGGATAAGTGTCAATTTGTCTACACTAAGTAAGTGTTAATATACCTGCCCTGGATAAGTGTCAATTTGCCTACACTAAGTTTTTGTTAATGTACCTGCCCTGGATAAGTGTCAATTTGCCTACACTAAGTAAGTGTTCATGTTCCTGCCCTGGATAAGTGTCAATTTGCCTACACTAAGTAAGTGTTAATGTACCTGCCCTGAATAAGTGTCAATTTGCCTACACTAAGTAAGTGTTCATGTACCTGCCCTGAATAAGTGTCAATTTGCCTACACTAAGTAAGTGTTCATGTACCTGCCCTGAATTAGTGTCAATTTGCCTACACTAAGTAAGTGTTAATGTACCTGCCCTGAATAAGTGTCAATTTGTCTACACTAAGTACGTGTTAATGTTCCTGCCCTGGATAAGTGTCAATTTGCCTACACTAAGTAAGTGTTAATGTACCTGCCCTGAATAAGTGTCGATTTGCCTACACTAAGTAAGTGTTAATGTACCTACTCTGGGTAAGTGTCAATTTGCTTACACTAAGTAAGTTTTAATGTACCTGCCCTGGATAAGTGTCAATTTGCCTACACTAAGTAAGTGTTAATGTACCTGCCCTGAATATGTGTCGATTTGCCTACACTAAGTAAGTGTTAATATACCTGCCCTGAATAAGTGTCAATTTGCCTACACTAAGTAAGTGTTAATGTACCTGCCCTGAATAAGTGTCAATTTGCTTACACTAAGTAAGTGTATATGTACCTGCCAGGAATAAATGTCAATTTGCCTACACTAAGTAAGAGTTAATGTACCTGCCTTGAATACGGAACTTGATCAGTAATTGTCCTCGTTAATTGTCTAGAGATTTGTCCTTTTCATAATTTGGAGTTGATGGTGAATCTTTTGCAAGAATCAACACATCACAGCCTTTCTTTTCGTTTAAATTTATTCAGTAGTCAGAACACTACCAGGAGTATTAAGGTGTGACATGGTCTTTTCTGTTTATTTTTGTTGTTGGGTGCCTGTCTCAGTGGCACACGGCCCACATCTTGTTTTAATCAAACAAATAATAATTAATGTTCACATACAGAAACATTTTGCCAAATAGACCACTCATGATAACATACACATTTAAAACAGATATATGTCTTGTAATTTTGATAGTATAATAGATATGTAGAAATTAAAATAGCAATACTATCACATGTAAACTATGTGGTATGGGTTTTGCTCATTGTTGAAGGCCATACCGTGATCTATAATTCTTAACTTCTATGGCATTTTGTCTCTGGGGGAGAGTTGTCTTATTAGTAATCATACCCCATTTTCTTATTTTTGTATTATATGAATAACATTTAAAGTCAATGAATCATGACCGAAAGTGCATTCCAAAAAAAAAAAAAAGAACATGGAAATGAGAAATAGCAATGCTAATACAAATGTCATGGACTTAACATAGGTGGTTCCCCTAAACTCAAACTTTAAAATGTAAATCACGGAGCCAGTTAATCTCTATGGTAATGAGTCGTGTCAATGCTAATACAACTGCATGCCAAATATCATTGATCTACCACTAGTGGTTCCTCTTAAACCGACCTAATCACAAACTAATACCTTGTTGATGCCCCTCCCTGAAACAGTACCCCAAAGTCTTGCATTCACAACTTCATGGACAAAAAGTGTAACCAGTATAGCTAAGGATTCCTTTGTCATAATTATGTTGACTTTTATTTCTACAATGTTTGCTTCTTTAATTTTACCTGACTGGGGTTGAAGTTTTTAAATTTACAAAATTGCCTAATCAAAATAAACTAATACAGCAACTTTAAACAATATTTAATCAACAAGTATATATATATATATATATATATAGAACTATGTAATACAAATAATGAATGATTATTGTTTTATCATCACCTCCTAACAGCTACAGAATATCATAATGTAATGTCCATAGATTTATGGGTTCACACCACAGTGGTTACTGAAAATAAGAAAACTCTTTTGTTTTAATATTTTACAACTATACCCTTAAGTTTTTGTAAAGTTTGTCTCTATGGTAACTATTTCAACAGACTGAATAGTGATACCAATGTTAAGAAGATAACATATTGTCTCGTCCATGAGGTTATTTGTAACTATAGTAGAGTTTTACTAGGTAATGAGATGAATCAAAATTGTTTTAAAGTCTGCAGAAAAAATAAAAGATAAAGAGACAAATGTTTAATACAGTACACACAAGGAGATTTAGTCAAAAATCATTTTTGCTAGTGTGGAGTGATTTATGGTGAAACAGGGTGATTGCTGATGATTTGTGGTGATGAAATTTATGACCTTGCGATAAATTTCTATTAAATATGAAGATATTTCAGAGTGATTCATCATGGCTCACTAGTAGTCACTGCAAAAAATCACTTGTTGGTGTGGACTGGTTCACTGTGAAACAAGGTGATTGCTGGTGATTTGGAGTGATATCATTTATGACCTTGTGATATACTTTCTACTGAATATACTGAATGAGGTAACTCAAAGTGAATCACCATGGATCACCTGCATTCACTGTATAAAATCTAGCTGTTCAGAGTGATTCAGGGTGATCCATGGTGTTTTGAGGTGTTTTCGTTCTGATTTGTGATCCAGTGTAACACTTTCTATAGAATATGAAGACAAGAATGATTTTGTCTCAACCCCTTGCATATACTGTAGAACATTTTAAGAACAATATCCTCTTGTTAACATTTAAATTTTAGTAAAGATGAATTATAACAGTCCATATTATTTATGCCAAGTTTTACGTGGATAATTTCCGTCAGATTATTTTAAGAAGAAAATATCTTCTAAGATATGACTTTCTTCTTGTTCCTCTATAGTACTCTCGTCGTCATACAAGTTTTGGTCACGGACAGATTTACGAGTTAATGAACTACGGACTCCAGGACTGGTTTTCAGTCTTCCTTCCAGACTGGTTACCTTGCTGACAGATTTAGGGTTAGGACTATGGTAGCTCCCAGACAGGAGAGGACTTGACAGGTCTTCATCAAGGGAGTTAACTATGTCGACTACTGATAATGTCTTGTCCCTGAAAAATATATACGATACTAAACTAGGCATTCCATGGTTGTAGTTTGTTGCTGTATATCATATTTGTTTTTCGTTCATTATTTTGTACATAAATCAGGCCATTAGTTTTCTCTTTTGAATTGTTTTACATTTGTCATTTCTGGGCCTTTCATAGCTGACTAAGAGGTAAGGGTTTTACTCATTGTTGAAGGCCGTATGGTGACCTATAGTTGTTAATTTCTGTGTCATTAGGTCTCTTGTGGAGTGTTGTCTCATTAGCAATCATACCACATCTTCTTATTTTTATGTTCCAACATGTATATACTTTAAACTTGTGTTGTCAAAGGTTCAATGACGAACTCTTGGAAAGACCGAATATTGACTAATGAAAATGTTAACTGATTAATCTGAACTTTTTTTCCAATTCTAATTTAATAAAATAGTAGTCCTTTGTTAATTTATGTTCATCATTGTCATTTTGCTTAGTTTCTTCTGTTACTCTGTGACTCCTTTAAAACTGAGTTTTACTGTAAATATTGCTGTGTGTTTTGTTTTTTTTCCACATTTGCTTGAGGTAATGTATAGGGGAAGGGTTGAGATCTCATAAAACATGTTTAACCCTGCCACATTTTTGTGCCTGTCCCAAGTCAGGAACCTCTGGCCTTTGTTAGTTTTGTATGTTTATTTAATTTTGGTTCATTTATATGTTACGGAGTTTAGTGTGACGTCCATTTTTCCTGAACTAGTATATATTTTTTTAAGGGACCTGCTGAAGCCTGCATCCAGGTGAGGGATTTTCTTGCTGTGTTGAAAACCCATTGGTGGCCTTCGGCTGTTTTCTGCTCTTTGGCGGGTTGTTGTCTCTTTGACATATTCCCCGTTTCCATTCTCAATTTTATTGTATGCCGAAAAAAAAAATGCAAAATGCAAGTATCCTTGATAATACGTGCTTCCCATAATCTAACTGGTACCCTTGGAAAAACTGAATCCACAGTACTATAATATGCAGTTCTTACCCTGGAACTTTTACAGCAGGTGATAAATTACTTCGTCCTCTATTTGCAGGTAAGGGCAAGTTACCCTGTCTACTAACACCAGGAGACCTGTAAAAAAAGACCAAAATATATTTAGGAGTAAAATGTTTTAGACTTATGAAGTATACTTAGAACATGGGAAAAAATCACATCAATTATGTTCTATTTCTTCTGTAACTTTGAAAAGGCCTTTACAGTTATTTGTCTGTAAAACAAACTCCAAATCATTTAAAAATACTGCAAACAAGAAAGGGGACACGTTTCCCCTTACTTTACCCCATTATTATATTGAATAAAACATTCAGGAAACCAAAGCTGGACCAAGATGAACAACAACTTGAAATCATAGATTGTTGAAATTGTGATTCTAGGGTCAACAGGGCTATGCAGTATACCTAACCGAATTAGACTTGTCACTGGGTTTGTACATACATGAGCAACAAGACAGATGCCACATGTGGAGCAGGATCTGCTTACCCTCCTGAAGCACCTGAGAACACCCCTGGTTTTTGGTTGGGTTCGTGTTGCTCAGTCTTTAGTTTTCTATGTTGTGTTTGTGTACTGTTGTTTATCTGTTTGTCTTGATCTTTTTTAGTCATGGCGTTGTTAGTTTATTTTCGACTTATGAGTTGAATGTCCTTTTGGTATCTTTCACCTCTCTTTTCAACACAACTAATTGAATAGTTCATAACTATAACTAAATCATGTTGTAAAAAAAACCATCTGTTGATAATATTGGCTATGATAATATTCAATAATGCAAAAAAAAAAAATGTAAATAAACAGCTACGCCAAGAGTGCATGATATTCCCTTATTTTGCAAATACTGAAATAGTTGCAAAAATAAAATCGGATATGTAGAAGTCAAGTAGTCAGAAGCAATAAAATCGGATATGTAGAAGTCAAGTAGTCAGAAGCAATAAAATCGGATATGTAGAAGTCAAGTAGTCAAGTAGTCAGAAGCAATAAAATCGGATATGTAGAAGTCAAGTAGTCAAGTAGTCAGAAGCAATAAAATCGGATATGTAGAAGTCAAGTAGTCAGAAGCAATTAAAATCGGATATGTAGAAGTCAAGTAGTCAGAAGCAATAAAATCGGATATGTAGAAGTCAAGTAGTCAGAAGCAATAAAATCGGATATGTAGAAGTCAAGTAGTCAAAGCAATAAAATCGGATATGTAGAAGTCAAGTAGTCAAGTAGTCAGAAGCAATAAAATCGGATATGTAGAAGTCAAGTAGTCAGAAGCAAATAAAATCGGATATGTAGAAGTCAAGTAGTCAGAAGCAATAAAATCGGATATGTAGAAGTCAAGTAGTCAAGTAGTCAGAAGCAATAAAATCGGATATGTAGAAGTCAAGTAGTCAAGTAGTCAGAAGCAATAAAATCGGATATGTAGAAGTCAAGTAGTCAGAAGCAAATAAAATCGGATATGTAGAAGTCAAGTAGTCAGAAGCAATAAAATCGGATATGTAGAAGTCAAGTAGTCAGAAGCAATAAAATCGGATATGTAGAAGTCAAGTAGTCAGAAGCAATAAAATCGGATATGTAGAAGTCAAGTAGTCAAGTAGTCAAAGCAATAAAATCGGATATGTAGAAGTCAAGTAGTCAGAAGCAAATAAAATCGGATATGTAGAAGTCAAGTAGTCAGAAGCAATAAAATCGGATATGTAGAAGTCAAGTAGTCAGAAGCAATAAAATCGGATATGTAGAAGTCAAGTAGTCAGAAGCAAATAAAATCAAGTATGTAGAAGTCAAGTAGTCAGAAGCAATAAAATCACATATGTAGAAGTCAAGTAGTCAGAAGCAATAAAATCGGATATGTAGAAGTCAAGTAGTCAGAAGCAAATAAAATCGGATATGTAGAAGTCAAGTAGTCAGAAGCAATAAAATCAGATATGTAGAAGTCAAGTAGTCAGAAGCAATAAAATCAGATATGTAGAAGTCAAGTAGTCAGAAGCAATAAAATCAGATATGTAGAAGTCAAGTAGTCAGAAGCAAATAAAATGGCTCAATAGAAAAACATGCATGAGGAAAGCCTTAGACATATAAATATTGTTTCAAATATGACTGTGTAAAACGTCCCATAACTCTGGAATGACAAACCAGAAAATTTTCAAAATCAAAAGCATTCACCAATCCCAACAACAGTGCTGAGTTTGTAAAACAATTTATCCAATAATACTCGAGATAGTGCATGACATTTAAAAAATTCCTTTTATTTATCTAATGTTCAAAGTCCCATAACTCTGGAATGACTAATTGGATTTTGTTTTTAGAAAATAGTGAGTTACATTCACCTATTCGAACAAGAAATAAAGTCCTGTAACTCTGGAGCAACATGGCCAAAAAAAATTAAAAGCTTTCTTCCGTCAAAATGTGCTAAAATTACCTGAGAATTAGTTACAGTAAATTTGAGTTATCATACTAAGTGTGGAAGGACAGACAAATATTGGTATATCATAATACATTCTGTCTTCAATGGGCAGATGTAAAATGGTAATTTTTTGAGATAGATGTCAATCTTTTCTGATCAATTCTTAAAATAAATGAAAAGAAATGGTACATACCGTTTAAAAGGGGGAGCACAGGGCTTTCTGTCATAAAAACATAAAACTATTCAATATTTTGATTGGTTGATTCTGGAGTCTGAATATGATAAATATACTAAAATATTTTTATGACCACAACCAGGGAGTCATAAAGAGGTTTTTCTGTTCAGTCAAAATCCATGACAGCTTAAGTATACATTTTACATGATTGATGATTACCTTGGACTCATGGAAGCAAGATTTGATGTGACCTCTGTCATCTTATCAATAAATTTGTTTACATCCCTTTTAGTAGGTGTTAATTGGTCGTCATAGTTACTGGGCTGTAACACTCTAGAAATGCTTGTACCAACATCATATCTAGAAGGGGTGTGTAGGATGTCCTCTGCTAGGTTAGGATATTCCATTCTACTGATGCTGGTTCCAATATCAACTCTAGGAGGGAGACAGGAATGTTAGCTTGGACAGAACATTCCATTCTAGATATACTGGTACCTTTTTCTGCTGTAGGTGGGTACGAGGTAGGGGTGAAGTGGCGATGGAATGGCGTGATATTCTTCCTGGAAAACACACAAAATAATAAGAATGTTAATTGTTGGTTGTGATAATTTTCCGTTGCTGATCAGAATGACCTGAGAGTTATCTCCTTCATTGCCTTCTCACCAGCAAAGCCCATACCGCATAGTCAGCTATAAAAGGCCCCGAAATGACAATGTAAAACAATTCAAACGAGAAAACTAACGGCCTTATTTATGTACAAAAATGAGCGAAAAACAAATATGTAACACATAAACAAACGACAACCACTGAATTACAGGCTCCTGACTTGGGACAGGCACATACATACATAATGTGGCGGGGTTAAACATGTTAGCGGGATCCCAACCCTCCCGTAACCTGGGACAGTGATATAACAGTACAACATAAGAACGAACTATAAAAATCAGTTGAAAAAGGCTTCATTTACATATTTGTAACGAGGGCTGTTTACATAATAATATCAGTAGTGTCTGCTTGCTTGAGATGCCTTCCATGTTAATAAGATTAAATTGAGTTAAAGTCATGATTTCTAACATTACTTTTCATTTAGAAATACAGTTATGATCTGCCGTCTGTAAAATCGGTATTATACAGTGGTCCTCTCCATATCCTATTCAGATCATTACAATAAAATCAGATATGTAGAAGTCAAGTAGTCAGAAGCAATAAAATCAGATATGTAGAAGTCAAGTAGTCAGAAGCAAATAAAATGGCTAAATAGAAAAACATGCATGAGGATAGCCTTAGACATATAAATATTGTTTCAAATATGACTGTGTAAAATGTCCAATAACTCTGGAATGACAAACCAGAAAATTCTCAAAATCAAAAGCATTCAACAATCCCATAACAGTGGTGAGGTTATAGAAATTTTATCCAATAATACTCGAGACAGTGCATGACATTTAAAAAATTCCTTTTATTTATCTGATGTTCAAAGTCCCATAACTCTGGAATGACTAATTGGAACTTTTTTGGAAAACAGTGAGTTACATTCACCTATTCGAACAAGAAATAAAGTCCTGTAACTCTGGAGCGACATGGCCAAAAAAAATTAAAAGCTTTCTTCCGTCAAAATGTGCTAAAATTACCTGAGAATTAGTTACAGTAAATTTGAGTTATCATACTAAGTGTGGAAGGACAGACAAATATTGGTATATCATAATACATTCTGTCTTCAACGGGCAGATGTAAAATGGTAATTTTTTGAGATAGATGTCAATCTTTTCTGATCAATTCTTAAAATAAATGAAAAGAAATGGTACATACTGTTTAAAAGGGGGAGCACAGGGCTTTCTGTCATAAAAACATAAAACTATTCAATATTTTGATTGGTTGATTCTGGAGTCTGAATATGATAAATATACTTAAATATTTTTATGACCACAACCAGGGAGTCATAAAGAGGTTTTTCTGTTCAGTCAAAATCCATGACAGCTTAAGTATACATTTTACATGATTGATGATTACCTTGGACTCATGGAAGCAAGATTTGATGTGACCTCTGTCATCTTATCAATAAACTTGTTTACATCCCTTTTAGTAGGTGTTAATTGGTCGTCATAGTTACTGGGCTGTAACACTCTAGAAATGCTTGTACCAACATCATATCTAGAAGGTGTGTGTAGGATGTCCTCTGCTAGGTTAGGATATTCCATTCTACTGATGCTGGTTCCAATATCAACTCTAGGAGGGGAGACAGGAATGTTAGCTTGGACAGAACATTCCATTCTAGATATACTGGTACCTTTTTCTGCTGTAGGTGGGGTACGAGGTAGGGGTGAAGTGGCGATGGAATGGCGTGATATTCTTCCTGGAAAACACACAAAATAATAAGAATGTTAATTGTTGGTTGTGATAATTTTCCGTTGCTGATCAGAATGACCTGAGAGTTATCTCCCTTCATTGCCTTCTCACCTGTAAAATACAATTATGAAAATCCTACAAAAGTTTATTTCTTTTACCTCAAACAATCACTTTAGATTTTAATAAAATGAGCAACTTCTATATATAACAATCAATTTAGATTTAAATCAAACTTTATATATATAGTTAATAGTTCCCAATAATTTTTCTTTCATTTGTAACAAACTAACATAGATCTTCAACTTATCTATGAAATTCTACAACTTTATCTACACAATCATGACAATGTAATGTAATGAAATATATCCTTTAATAAAAATAGATTATTATCTAATGAATTTGCAAATCTGGAACCCCAAACAGGATAAAGTAAAAATTAAAATTAACACACACAACAAATATAGCATTCAGAAAATTAGTTTATACAGAATAACAAACAAACCTACGGTTACCTACCGCAAAATTCTTTGAACAGTTTACCAAAGAAAAGAAAAATAAAATCCAAAATGTCATTTATCATTAATACAATGTTTTTTAAAAATCTTTTAAAAAATGAGTTGTTTCCCATCGTACAGAAATGGATTAATTCATCAAAAATTGAATTCTTAGAAAAGGGCTATAACTGACTAACGAGATAAGCTAAAATTGTGAAAATTGAACTTGACCTTTATTTAGTCACAGGAAACAACATATCTTAATTTGAAAAAATTTCTTCAAAGCGTTTTCATGTAAATGAACGGACACTGTTTGGCAGTCGCCCGCCCGCCGTACATCGTCAAATCAATCAATTTGGTATTGTGTACTGTAAATTCAGAAATTACATATGTGCATTTATTATTGTGATTTTGACATTTTTGACCACAATGTGATTTATATTATTTTGCCATAATGAGAAAAATCTCGCTTCATTAATATAAAAAATCCAAAATCCAAAATGCTAGTTTAAATTATTGTGATTACAACACTATTGCATTTTTTGCAATAATAAAAACATCGCAATAATTTCTGAAGTTACAATATTTCAATGAACTTCTGATTTTATATTATCTCCTTGGTGTCTGCTGCCTCTTGTTTAATTTATCATGATAGATTACACTCTGAATTTTATTTTTATTTTTGTTTTATAAGAAGAAAACTATAAAAGTGATTATTTACAAGAATGCATGTTTTTATAGCTGATTGTGCAGTATGGGCTTTGCTCATTGTTGAAGGCTGTACGGTGACCTATAGTTGTTAATTTCTGTGTCATTTGGTCTCTTGTGGAGAGTTGTCTCATTGGCAATCATACCACATCTTCTTTTTTATATTTGTCATACCCACCCCCTTTTAAATTCGAGTATCATAAACAAGAAGTAGGTGTCTGACAGTCCAGAAAAATACACATTATACACATTATACACATTATACACATTATACAACTCTGATT
Source organism: Mytilus coruscus (assembly GCA_017311375.1). Lineage (NCBI taxonomy): Eukaryota > Metazoa > Mollusca > Bivalvia > Mytilida > Mytilidae > Mytilus > Mytilus coruscus. Next base: position 8,464,529 of record CM029605.1, read on the forward strand.
ATAAAAGTTGAGCCTATAACCAAATATGAATTTAAACTTCTCGGTAGAACTAGAGAAATGTGTTAGGTCAAATTTAAAGATCATTTATACCATGGAAATTCAATATTAACATGTTCCTAAATAACTAAAGCTTTCTGACCATAAAAGTAAAGTCTACATATATGGTTCTATCAAAGACAGACATTCTTTAAAGTATAAAATGTTAAATAAACCACCAGAAAATGGGTTCTTATACATGTGGTTTTCATGTTCTTACATTCTGTGAAAATTTTATCCTAATTGAATGAGACGAATGATACATTGTTGATAGTTTGCTGTCTGTCGATTAGTTTTTTTTTAATTGTTTTATCAGTAATCAGGCTGTTGGTTATCTCCTTTGAATTGTTTTACATTTTCTATCACATCTTTTCATGTCGGGCCATTTATAGCTTACTATACAGTATGGGTTTTACTCATTGTTGAAGGTCATGTTGTGACCTGTAGTTGCTTACATTCTCATCCTTTGGTCTCTGCTGAATACTAGTCTCATTGGCAATCATACCACATTTTCTTATTATTTATATAGGAGGAGAAATAAAGTTAATTCCTAGCCCTAAGATCTGATTGTTTGCAGGGAACCCAAATATGATCATTATCCTGTTATAATACAGGAAGTAGCCCTGATCATGCATATACCTTGTTCTACCATGTCAGCTGCTTCATTGGGTATATCATCCTCATCTACTTCACTCAGAGGCTTGTCAAAGTCTAACTTATCTACCCTTCCATTAAACACACTGCCATCCTCCTGTTGGCCTAATGCTATTTTTTCTTCCAATGAATTTATCCTCTCATGTTGCATTTTACGTTTCTCAATCAACTGTTTTTGTCTCTCTTGTAATTGTCGCTCCTGTTCACGGAGCACCTCCTGTAGCCTGTTTTGTTCTTCCATGAGTTTTTCTCTTTGGCTCAGTAGTTCTCGTTTCCGTTGACCTGGTTTCAGTTTTTTGTAGTATTTCATATACTCTCTGTCTCCTATTTGACTCTGGTGAAGATTTGGTGAATACTGTAAATTTTCATCGGATTCCAACTTGTCTTTGAAACCAACCTAAAAAGTGTATAAAGTCAATTTTTAATAGATAAGGAAAATTGGATTATACTATACCTTGGAAAAATAAGAAAATTTATTGTATTCAATGATTTATTGAATCTCATGTTAAATTAAAGTGGACAAGAGTTGGCTTCCCACGACCAAAAGCAGGCGGAAAAAGCAAAATTCATGTGGGCTGTAGTGTATCATGCCGAAATCTTTAAAAAATTTTGGTTAATACCTTTAAATAAGTGTAAGCATGGTCAGTCATATTACTTTTTGGCCTGTTTCCTGAAGGTGAAATGACTTTTGTAATAATTCTTTTTGTATATCTACATTCTATTTTTGCTCTAACATAAAGAATCTAGTAAAAATCTAAACAATGTGAAAGTGAATTACAGTTAATACTGCAATCAGTCTGCCATAAACAATGTGATGAATGCCCAGTGTATAAACTAACTACATGAAATTCATGGTGTTCAGAATTGTGGTTTATATTTTTTTATATATATAACTTCCCCAACCTGTCACTGCAGTCTTAAAATCCTACATATGTATTTTTTCAGTTCTCAAGTGTTATAATCAAATACCTTGGTGACTTAAGATAAAAGTCATAAAGAGGTTTTCCCGTTTGAATGGTTTTTACATTAGTAATTTTTGGGGCCCTTTATAGCTTGCTGTTCGGTGTGAGCCAATGCTCCGTGTTGAAGGCCGTACTTTGACCTATAATGGTTTACTTTTATAAATTTTGACTTAGATGGAGAGTTGTCTCATTGGCACTCATACCACATCTTCTTATATCTATTTATCTTTTCATTAACAATATCTTATTTGTTTCTTTGTGTTCTTGTCAGATATGCAAAAGTATCACCATTAAGACTTTTTTTATGAACATGGTGAAATTGGGGTAAAAACTCTAATGTGGCATTAAAATTAAAAAGATCATATCATAGGAACATGTGTACTAAGTTTCAAGTTGATTGGACTTCAACTTCATCAAAAACTACCTTGACCAAAAACTTTAACCTGAAGCGGGACAGACGGACAAACGGACGACGAATGAACGAAGACACAGACTGAAAAACATAATGCCCCTCTACTATCGTAGTGGGGCATAAAAATATTGATATTAAGTCTAAATTTATTGTTTCTGTGTGAATTTATTACCTGCGCAAAAGAAATATGCAGTAAAATGTAAGATGTTTTCATTATCAAATCAAAGCAAATTTAATAGATTCTCTCATACTTTTCTTTAATATAATGGTCAGCCATTGTGCTTATGAATTTTAAACTTGATTTAGCTCTGATATAGTTGAAAACAGTCATCAATCAATAAACATTCGCCTTTTCAGAATCTAAAGGACTATGGGTAATCTAATTGTTTGTACACCAAGATTAAAATAACGTTACGTCATTGGTTGAATTTCCAATGTTTAGAACGTTTTTAACCAAGCACAACGTTTTGGTGTACGTTTTTGAAAATATTACCCATAATGCATTAGATTCTGTCCATTCCTATCTGCTGCCAACAAATTGTTGCTAATACAAACACTTTTGACATCTTATAATAACTATAAACAGATGAAGAGCTTCAAGCAAGCAAAGTGAACCCATACAGATGGTGTAAAGAAAAAGTCACAAAATCACCCCCAAAATATGACCATAACCTCACAGCATTCTAATATACTGCCTCCCACACCAAAACAACTCAGTTACTGTGTATACATGCAGATTTTCATGATTTTATATATAAATTTTTACTTCACTAATTTACTTTTTACTCTTTAAGAACACAAATTCCAACCACTTTAAAAATTAAATGAAATAAAGATGTTATTTTCATTTTTTTTGTGAAATTTCATCAAAAAAGTTGTTGATTGATTGTTGTTTGCTTAATGTCCAGTGGCAGATATTTCATGTATTCTTTATGATTATAACCAGAAATAGAGTAAAAAGGAACGTGACCAAAATCTACATGGAGAATTTTTTGGAAGGAACAATTCACCAATAAGAAAAATATTTCCTATAAAATACATTGCCAGCCATAATAAAACATTTCTTGGTATAAAATTACAGTAAATTTGTAGTGGTTGGCATGTGTGTATAAGGTTTCATATTAGAAATCGGAAATTTTCCTGAATGTCGCGAAATAAGATCATTTAAGAAATTCAAGTATGAAAATTGCCATGACAACAATATTACCTGTACTCCATGATTCTCAGAAATCATAACAACTGATCGAGGCTGTTAAACAGAAAATTAATTAAATTTAAAAGAAATACCTTTTATAGAAAAAAATTGAATTTTGTGCAAAATCAGACGTTTATTATAAAAGTCATCATAGATACCAGACTAAAAAGTTTGTAGTCTTTGTACGCCAGACGCCTGTTTCTGTTTCAAAAACTCATCAGTGAGACTTGAATCAAAAAAGTTAAAAGGGTAAATAAAGTATGAAGCATTGAGAACCCAAAAATACAGCTAAGGTAATCTATTCTTGTGGTAAAAAATCCTTAGTATTTTTTAAATCAAAGTTTAGTAAATAGTACATTTATAATTATGACCATATTAATGATAATTAATGCCAACACAGAAGTAATGAATTCTGGGCTAATGATTGGCCAATTAAAGTTTTAATTTTAAATTTTTATTGTATACACTTGTTTATGATTTACAATAATACATGTATTTGCATGCATTGAAGATCATATTTTACATGACTATTTATGTACGTGTGCATTAAGTCTTGACATTTCAGTTTGTGAGCACTTCATTTTGGTGATTGTTTATCTAAAGATATCTCCAAATGATGTATGTAAGAGTTAAATGAATTTTGTCTCGATAGTTTATCTGATCTTTTTAAATTTGTATATTTTTATTTGATTTCCTCACTTCCTATATGTTTATAAATTTTCTAAGAATAACAATAACAACACTTGGTCAGCACCTCATAAGGAACATTCATGCCATGTTTTATTTCATTCCATTTAGTGGTTCTCTAAAAGAAGACATTTGTATGTATTTTCCATAGGGTCCTATGTTAAACTAAGTCCCTATCTGGTGGCCATCTTGGATGATGGAATCGGCTTCAAAGTAACAACACTTGGTCAGCACCTCATAAGGAACATTCATGCCATCTTTGGTTTCATTCTATTTAGTGGTTCTCTAAAAGAAGACATTTGTATGTATTGTCCATAGGGTCCTATGTTAAATGAAGTCCCCCCGCTGGAGGCCATCTTGGATGATTGATCGCCTACAAAGTTACAACGCTTGGTCAGCACCTCATAAGGAACATTTATGCAATGTTTTATTTCATTCCATTTAGTGGTTCTCTAAAAGAAGACATTTGTATGTATTTCCCATAGGGTCCTATGTTAAACTAAGTCCCTCGCTGGTGGCCATTTTGGATGATGGATCGGCTACAAAGTAACAAAGATGTGAAGTAAACATCAAAGTATTTACATTGTGTCATAGATCAAATTTATTCGTTCAGTGTATGTTCACTTGTTTTTGTTAATATGTATTTTGATTGAGTTAAGCCATTTCAATTGATATTTTAGAGTGTGTCTTTCTATGTTGTGATGTTACACTATTGTTTCAGGTAGGTTGAGGGTTGGCGCCTATTAAAACGTTTAAACCCGCTGCATGTGTTTTCACCTGTCCTAAGTCAGGAACCTGATGTTCAGTGGTTGTCGTTTGTTGATGTGGTTCATAAGTGTTTCTCGTTTCTCGTGTTATATATAGATTAGACAGTTGGTTTTCCTGTTTGAATGGTTTTACACTACTCATTTTTGGGGCCCTATATAGCTTGCTGTTCGGTGTTGAAGGCCGTACTTTGACCTATAACAGTTTACTTTTACAATTTGTGACTTTGATGGAGAGTTGTCTCATTGGCACTCATACCACATCTTCTTATATCTAATCAAAACAGCATTCCCATAACAAAAATTAACCAAATACAAAATTCTTTCAACCCTTATTTTAACCTTTAACATGTTTAATATTTGATATTAGGTCAGTGAACATTTTTTATAAAGTTAATGGTCACCTCAAAATTTTGCTTTGGTATGTTTCTCACATTAAAAAATTGGTTGGGAAAAAACAGCTTTTTTTATTTCCTAGTTTATGTTGCTTTAAGGTGGTACATAACACTACAGGGAGATAACTCTGTAAAAATCAGCTGACATTTTAATCATGTTCTATTGTTAAGAAAATATTAAGGGTGCTATAAACAGTTTCGTATAAAAAACTAGGGTTATTCCTGACTAAAAATAACCATGGAGGGAAATCCTTTTATTCATATAATTGGTACAAAAGTATCATGTTTTTGTATTTGATTGTAAAATTAGTTAATTATCTTTCAATTTAAACAGGTTGAATGATTAAAATAATTTTAAAATTAGATTAAATATACATGTTTTGAGGGAGACAACACTGTAAACATCCTGTTTTTTGGCAGTGAAAATTGAAAACTTATTTGCAGCCACTGTAGCTCTTTTCAAAGCAGGAAACCGTACCTGAAACAAGATTTTTATTAAAGGCCAGGTAAAACCTATGAATTTCATACAGTTTTGATTATGGAAATGTGCCTGTATCATGTTTACATGGGTATGCACATGACCTGATTTCAAGTTTTTTATGTTCAGATTAGGCAACTTTTTCCCCTTTTTCTCTGGATAGAACTTTTTTACTATATTAAAAGTACACTATATTTTTATTTCAATATAAACTAGAGAAAATTCTGATTCCAGTGATATCTAGTTTTATACAAGTATCTTTATTAACCATTCCACCACTAAGGGTCACTTAGGCATGGTCCCTTAAAATATGACGTCATAGAAAAAAACTGTTGATTGCACCCTTAAAGGGTCAAACATATAATATAGTGAGGTTTTAGCATAGAAATGTGTTAGTGAATGGAGTAAAACAATTCTGAAAAATATCATATGGCATGCATACTTTAATTTAAAAGCATCAGTTTCATGAGTTTGGTATATCTAATGCAAATATTACAGATTTGTACATAGCAACCAGATATAAGAAAACCAGACTGTGTGCAAATTTTGAAGTTTTTTCATCATTTTGCGACGTCATAATATTTTTATTCATTCTCTCATATATTTGGAACCAAAAGTTGCACATGAAAAGTGTAGATTTTTTCTACTTTCACCTTTACTACTGATCAGTGTAACATACATTTTATTCATTATATTATATATTTGGTACTTTTTATAGTCAAATAGCTACAAGTGCCGCTCCTAAGAAATACACTATTACAATATTTTTCTCAACTCAGTTACACCTTAGTTCATATAATACTAAGGACAAAATCTGTTTAAAGTAACTTTATTTATGTTTATTTCATAGTTTTATTCTATTTATTCAAAAGAAACCCAATTTTATGATTTTTTCTTTGTATAACTGATGAAAATGTGATACAGGAAATGTTTGAATATGCCAGATTAACTATTTGCCACTGGCCAATATGCCAATACTATGCGACATAAAAAATGAGCTGTAGTTTCACTATCGATGGTCGCAATCCTTAAAGTAAGACATCATTTCAATCGATATAATGTACAGATTCAGAAAAGTAGAGAATTTTTTATATATTACATACAAAGTTTTGCTTAAGCTTCTCAATGATCAAAATTAGTGTTTGTCAAACTGCCATAGATCCAATGAAAATTTTACTATAAAGTGTGTGTTTTTCTAGATTTTTATATTTTTATCAAAGGGTCAAAGAAAATATTTTGTCTAAATTTTATGAAAATTAAACGAGCCAAATTAATTTTAGTCAAGGTGTTTGGTACCACCTTAATAAAAGTAAAAATGGCAGTACTGGATTTCAAGTACTATTTATAATTAAAAAAAATCTTGATAGATCTGAACTGAAATTCACAAAATTGAATCAAACGAGTCGTCTATTCTACTGAATATAAAGCGCTATTTTTCCTCAGTGTTGGTCCCTGTGCCTTACAAGGGTGTGTTTTCTAAAATAAATAAAAGAACAGAGTTCCAATGTCCCCTGCATTGCAGATATTTCATATTTCCAAGGGGCATAACTCTTTTAAAATAAAATGCTTTGCTGAGCGCAGCCTGATACGACCGCAGAGGCCGAACCCTGAACAGTTGGGGCAAATTTGGACTCAATATTCAAGCTTGTGATCAAATTTTTGACATAATATAGGTTTCTGACACAAAATAAATGTGGTCAAAGATCTTAATAATCTATGGTGCAATACTGTGCAATTGAAGATTTCTTCTTGAAACTTTTCAAAAAAAATTGAAATTTGAAAAATTTTGAAGAAAAAAAAATATGAACCCCTTAAAAAAATTGGAAAAAAACTCCCCCCTCCAAATTTTTGACCCCCCCTCCTTGGAACAATTACCCCCAAACTCAATCTCAGCCTTCCCTTTGTAGTATGGAACCTTGTAGTACAATTTTAGAGAGATCCATACACTTAAACACAAGTTATTGTCTGGAAACTAGAAAAATGCTTGTTTTTGTCCTCTTTTTTGCCCCTAGTTCCTGCATGTTTGGGGCAATTACCCCCATACTCAATCCCAGCCTTCCCTTTGTGATATAGAACATTGTGGTACAATGTCAGAGAGATCCATAGACTTACACACAAGTTATTGTACAGAAACTACAAAAATGCTTGTTTTTGGCCCCTAATTCCTAAACTGTTGGTACCATAACCCCCAAAATCAATCCCAACCTTTCTTTTGTGGTTTTGAACCTTTTTTTTAAATTTCATAGAGATCCATTCACTTAAACTAAAGTTATTGTTCGAAAAACAAATGTGTCTTCAGACGACATCATAGCATTATACGAACCCAAAAAAATTTTTTTTGCGGTCATATAAAAAGTCGATCGTCCACCATTATAGAACTTGTGCGAGATATTGCTGATATTAGCCTATAGTATATGTTTTATAATAAACAGCTGCGCCATGAGCGCATGATACGCCCATCGCTTTTTCAAAGGATAAGTTCAATAACTTCTCAATGTCATATCAGAAATTTATAAAAAAATAAAGGGAGATTATTTTAATAGATATAAACCAGCCACCAAAGTTATATGAAAACTGCTCAAAGCACTTTTGAGTTATTGTCCAAAAACTGGAAAATCCCATTTTTTAATGAATAAAACCCCATTACTCGGAAACATTGAATCTAAAATTCATAAAAATCGAAAGGAGCTCACATCAATAGATATAAACAATTCACCAAAGTTTCTTGCAGATTGGTGAAAGTGTTTTAGAGTTATTGTCTGAAAACTGGAAAAGCCCCCTTTTTTAATGAATAAAACCCCATAACTCGGAAACATAAAATCGAAAATTTATAAAAATCGAAAGGGAGCTCATGTCAATAGATATAAACAATTCACCAAAGTTTCTTGCAAATTGGTGAAAGTGTTTTTGAGTTATTGTCCGAAAACTGGAAAATCCCCTTTTAATGAATAAAACCCCATTACTGGGAAACGTAAAATCTAAAATTTATAAAAATCGCAAGGGAGCTCACGTCAATAGATATAAAGAATTCACCAAAGTTTCATGCAAATTGGTTAAAGCATTTTTGAGTTATTGTCCGACATGTTGACGACGGACAACGGTATACCATAATACGTCCCGTAAACGGGCGTATAAAAATCTGGCAAGAATTGTTCCTGTGAGAGCGCTAACGAGGCCATTTTCCATAAATTTAATATTTCCAAGGGGCATAACTCTTTTATCATTTTGTTACTTCCTAGCAGTTTTTTACCTTATTTTTCTGTTGTGCATCCAACCTTGAGCTTCTTGGTGTTTGACTTCTGGATGACCTTGGACTTGTATCTGGTATCAGGGGAATTAAATCTTGTGATTCCGTCACGTATGGATGAATTTCCATGCTTTTTTGTGTACTGGACATGATAGGGTCTCTGAAGTTTCTAGGAAGTGTGGATTTTAATGGTTCTCGCCGATGATTGGTTGATTCTCCAATAATGGTACTAGGGACCTCATAAGATTTCTGCATGGCTATTTCTTTATCGATCATGGACGTGACTGGCCTTTCCACCCTTGCTTTCACTTCCTCCCGACTGTATCTACGCTCCATCGGTTGAGTTCTGGGTGACCTCCCTTGGTAGGAGGCAGGAGACAGTGACCTCTGACTTGATGGAGAACTTTGACCATTCTTTATGAGTCGGAATGGATGCTGGGTCAAACCTGGTGAGAGCTAAAGTAAGATAAAATAGCTTATAAAAATTGAGAATGGAAACAGGGAATGTGTCAAATAGACAACAACCCGAGCAGAAAACAGCCCAAGGCCACCAATGGGTCTTCAACACAGCAAGAAAATCCTGCACCCAGAGGCGGGCGTCAGCTGGCCCCTAAACAAAAATGTGTACTAGTTCAGTGAAAATGGACGTCACACCAAACTCCAAAAAATATAAATGAACTAAAATTAAAATTCCTACAAGACTAACAAAGGCCAGAGGCTCCTGACTTGGGACAGGTGTAAAAATGTGGATCTCAACCCTCCCCCTATACCTCTAGCCAATGTAGAAAAAACAAACATCCTAAATTTTACGGTAATATTGTACTTAAAGCACGGAAATCACTATGTGATCCGTGTAAACTCATCGAACCTTTAAATAAACTTATTAGTTCAGGTTATCTTACCAATGTTGTAATTAGATCTTTGAATATAGTTTACATTGGCACTAATATCGATTTTGTCATCAGCAAATTAAAACATAACTAAATCTGTATTCTTTTCAAACGGGATGTTTAAAGACACACCCACGTTCATTTTGATCTATAAAGAGGTTAAACTCCTAACTATCCTACTGTCTGTCGATACATTTATTTTTGGTATTGCACAAGTCATGTCTTCTTTGACTGTCCATGACGTTAAACTACTAAATACCTGGGATGTGTTTTAGTTGATTTTAGTCTCTGATGCATGATTTTTTTATTATTGTTTTGGCTTTTAACTAGCTGTCAGTAACTGCGAGTACTCTCAAATCGTACTTTCTTGTTTATTTGACCTGTTGATACTAATTGTAATGCTTATTTTGTTATTTAATGTTATTCAGGGTTATATCTGGTCTATATACCAGCTTTGATAAGTGTTTGGTACTAATATAAATTTACACTTCGTACTATGAACATCAAAATTATTTATTTTGTTAAAATATTTCCTTTCTCTACACGTATACCTAACAACAAAATTATTTTCATTTACCTGTGTTTAAAGTTATTGCAAATGGCTGATATTTTTGTTCGAGCATATTGTTTTTCTTATATTGTTTTACATTTCATACCGATATAACATGTTACTTTTATTATTCTTCCCTTAGTTTATTTATTTTGAATTTACATTGTATCATAGGTCAAATTTATTTGTTCAGTGTATGTTCAATGGTGTTAATATGTCCTTTGATTGAGTTAAGCTATTTCAGTTGATATTTTATAGTGTGTCTTTCTATGTTGTGACGTTACACTATTGTTTCAGAAAAAGGGTGAAGGTTTGGTACCATTAAAACGTTTAAACCCGCTGCATTTGTTTGCACCTGTCCTAAGTCAGGAACCTGATGTTCAGTAGTTGTCGTTTGTTGATGTGGTTCATAAGTGTTTCTCGTTTCTTGTTTTATATAGATTAGACCGTTGGTTTTCCCGTTTGAATGGTTTTACACTAGTAATTTTTGGGGCCCTTTATAGCTTACTGTTCAGTGTGAGCCTAGGCTCCGTGTTGAAGACTGTACTTTGACCTATAATGGTTTACTTTTATAAATTTTGACTTGGATGGAGAGTTGTCTCATTGGCACTCATATCACATCTTCTTATATCTATACACAGCAATATGCACAGTAAAACTCAGTTTAAAAGAAGTCCCAGTCCTATGTGAGAATAGGTAACAAAAGAAACTAAGCAAAATGATAATGATACATAAATTAACAAAGGACTACTAGCATTTACTGACATGCCAGCTCCAGACCTCAATTAAACTGATTGAAAGATTATGTCTTCATCATATGAAAATCAAGTACAATCCCTCATGTTAGGGTTTATATGTATATGTATAGTAACAAAATATCTCATTCAGAATGAAACCAAATAACATATCATATTGGACTAGTGCAAATTTAGCTTCAAATTAGTATTGTGAACAGCAACAAAAATATGCAACAGATTGTCAAACTTTTCTACACAATAAGAGGGTTGTTGCATGAATATGTTTGCTCATTGATAAAGACCATGTGTTGACTTAAAGTTGTTTGCTCATTGACCATGTGTTGACTTAAAGTTGTTTGCTCATTGACCATGTGTTGACTTAAAGTTGTTTGCTCATTGATAAAGACCATGTGTTGACTTAAAGTTGTTTGCTCATTGACCATGTGTTGACTTAAAGTTGTTTGCTCATTGACCATGTGTTGACTTAAAGTTGTTTAATCATTGACCATGTGTTGACTTAAAGTTGTTTAATCATTGACCATGTGTTGACTTAAAGTTGTTTAATCATTGACCATGTGTTGACTTAAAGTTGTTTAATCATTGACCATGTGTTGACTTAAAGTTGTTTGCTCATTGACCATGTGTTGACTTAAATTTGTTTAATCATTGACCATGTGTTGACTTAAAGTTGTTTAATCATTGACCATGTGTTGACTTAAATTTGTTTAATCATTGACCATGTGTTGACTTAAAGTTGTTTAATCATTGACCATGTGTTGACTTAAAGTTGTTTAATCATTGACCATGTGTTGACTTAAAGTTGTTTAATCATTGACCATGTGTTGACTTAAAGTTGTTTGCTCATTGATAAAGACCATGTGTTGACTTAAAGTTGTTTGCTCATTGATAAAGACCATGTGTTGACTTAAAGTTGTTTGCTCATTGACCATGTGTTGACTTAAAGTTGTTTGCTCATTGATAAAGACCATGTGTTGACTTAAAGTTGTTTGCTCATTGACCATGTGTTGACTTAAAGTTGTTTACTCATTGATAAAGACCATGTGTTGACTTAAATTTGTTTGCTCATTGACCATGTGTTGACTTAAAGTTGTTTGCTCATTGATAAAGACCATGTGTTGACTTAAAGTTGTTTGCTCATAAAGACCATGTGTTGACTTAAAGTTGTTTGCTCATTGACCATGTGTTGACTTAAAGTTGTTTGCTCATTGACCATGTGTTGACTTAAAGTTGTTTGCTCATTGACCATGTGTTGACTTAAAGTTGTTTAATCATTGACCATGTGTTGACTTAAAGTTGTTTGCTCATTGACCATGTGTTGACTTAAAGTTGTTTGGTCATTGATAAAGACCATGTGTTGACTTAAAGTTGTTTGCTCATTGACCATGTGTTGACTTAAAGTTGTTTGCTCATTGACCATGTGTTGACTTAAAGTTGTTTGATCATTGACCATGTGTTGACTTAAAGTTGTTTGCTCATTGACCATGTGTTGACTTAAAGTTGTTTACTCATTGATAAAGACCATGTGTTGACTTAAAGTTGTTTACTCATTGATAAAGACCATGTGTTGACTTAAAGTTGTTTGCTCATTGATAAAGACCATGTGTTGACTTAAAGTTGTTTGCTCATTGACCATGTGTTGACTTAAAGTTGTTTGCTCATTGATAAAGACCATGTGTTGACTTAAAGTTGTTTGCTCATTGACCATGTGTTGACTTAAAGTTGTTTGCTCATTGACCATGTGTTGACTTAAAGTTGTTTGCTCATTGACCATGTGTTGACTTAAAGTTGTTTGCTCATTGATAAAGACCATGTGTTGACTTAAAGTTGTTTGGTCATTGATAAAGACCATGTGTTGACTTAAAGTTGTTTGCTCATTGATAAAGACCATGTGTTGACTTAAAGTTGTTTGCTCATTGACCATGTGTTGACTTAAAGTTGTTTGCTCATTGACCATGTGTTGACTTAAAGTTGTTTGCTCATTGACCATGTGTTGACTTAAAGTTGTTTGCTCATTGACCATGTGTTGACTTAAAGTTGTTTGCTCATTGACCATGTGTTGACTTAAAGTTGTTTGCTCATTGATAAAGACCATGTGTTGACTTAAAGTTGTTTGCTCATTGATAAAGACCATGTGTTGACTTAAAGTTGTTTGCTCATTGATAAAGACCATGTGTTGACTTAAAGTTGTTTGCTCATTGACCATGTGTTGACTTAAAGTTGTTTGCTCATTGACCATGTGTTGACTTAAAGTTGTTTGCTCATTGACCATGTGTTGACTTAAAGTTGTTTGCTCATTGACCATGTGTTGACTTAAAGTTGTTTAATCATTGACCATGTGTTGACTTAAAGTTGTTTGCTCATTGACCATGTGTTGACTTAAAGTTGTTTGCTCATTGACCATGTGTTGACTTAAAGTTGTTTACTCATTGACCATGTGTTGACTTAAAGTTGTTTGCTCATTGACCATGTGTTGACTTAAAGTTGTTTGCTCATTGATAAAGACCATGTGTTGACTTAAAGTTGTTTGCTCATTGACCATGTGTTGACTTAAAGTTGTTTGCTCATTGATAAAGACCATGTGTTGACTTAAAGTTGTTTGCTCATTGACCATGTGTTGACTTAAAGTTGTTTGCTCATTGACCATGTGTTGACTTAAAGTTGTTTGGTCATTGATAAAGACCATGTGTTGACTTAAATTTGTTCGCTCATTGACCATGTGTTGACTTAAAGTTGTTTGGTCATTGATAAAGACCATGTGTTGACTTAAAGTTGTTTGGTCATTGATAAAGACCATGTGTTGACTTAAAGTTGTTTGCTCATTGATAAAGACCATGTGTTGACTTAAAGTTGTTTGCTCATTGATAAAGACCATGTGTTGACTTAAAGTTGTTTGGTCATTGATAAAGACCATGTGTTGACTTAAAGTTGTTTGCTCATTGATAAAGACCATGTGTTGACTTAAAGTTGTTTGCTCATTGACCATGTGTTGACTTAAAGTTGTTTGCTCATTGACCATGTGTTGACTTAAAGTTGTTTGCTCATTGACCATGTGTTGACTTAAAGTTGTTTGCTCATTGACCATGTGTTGACTTAAAGTTGTTTGCTCATTGATAAAGACCATGTGTTGACTTAAAGTTGTTTGCTCATTGATAAAGACCATGTGTTGACTTAAAGTTGTTTGGTCATTGATAAAGACCATGTGTTGACTTAAAGTTGTTTGCTCATTGATAAAGACCATGTGTTGACTTAAAGTTGTTTGGTCATTGATAAAGACCATGTGTTGACTTAAAGTTGTTTGCTCATTGATAAAGACCATGTGTTGACTTAAAGTTGTTTGCTCATTGACCATGTGTTGACTTAAAGTTGTTTGCTCATTGACCATGTGTTGACTTAAAGTTGTTTGCTCATTGACCATGTGTTGACTTAAAGTTGTTTGCTCATTGATAAAGACCATGTGTTGACTTAAAGTTGTTTGCTCATTGACCATGTGTTGACTTAAAGTTGTTTGCTCATTGACCATGTGTTGACTTAAAGTTGTTGGTCATTGGTCATTGATAAAGACCATGTGTTGACTTAAAGTTGTTTGCTCATTGATAAAGACCATGTGTTGACTTAAAGTTGTTTGCTCATTGACCATGTGTTGACTTAAAGTTGTTTGCTCATTGACCATGTGTTGACTTAAAGTTGTTTGCTCATTGACCATGTGTTGACTTAAAGTTGTTTGCTCATTGACCATGTGTTGACTTAAAGTTGTTTGCTCATTGACCATGTGTTGACTTAAAGTTGTTTGCTCATTGACCATGTGTTGACTTAAAGTTGTTTACTCATTGATAAAGACCATGTGTTGACTTAAATTTGTTTACTCATTGATAAAGACCATGTGTTGACTTAAAGTTGTTTGCTCATTGATAAAGACCATGTGTTGACTTAAAGTTGTTTGCTCATTGATAAAGACCATGTGTTGACTTAAAGTTGTTTGCTCATTGATAAAGACCATGTGTTGACTTAAAGTTGTTTGCTCATTGATAAAGACCATGTGTTGACTTAAAGTTGTTTGCTCATTGATAAAGACCATGTGTTGACTTAAAGTTGTTTGCTCATTGACCATAAAGACCATGTGTTGACTTAAAGTTGTTTGCTCATTGACCATGTGTTGACTTAAAGTTGTTTGCTCATTGACCATGTGTTGACTTAAAGTTGTTTGCTCATTGACCATGTGTTGACTTAAAGTTGTTTGCTCATTGACCATGTGTTGACTTAAAGTTGTTTGCTCATTGATAAAGACCATGTGTTGACTTAAAGTTGTTTGCTCATTGATAAAGACCATGTGTTGACTTAAAGTTGTTTGCTCATTGATAAAGACCATGTGTTGACTTAAAGTTGTTTGCTCATTGATAAAGACCATGTGTTGACTTAAAGTTGTTTGCTCATTGATAAAGACCATGTGTTGACTTAAAGTTGTTTGCTCATTGATAAAGACCATGTGTTGACTTAAAGTTGTTTGCTCATTGACCATGTGTTGACTTAAAGTTGTTTGCTCATTGACCATGTGTTGACTTAAAGTTGTTTGCTCATTGACCATGTGTTGACTTAAAGTTGTTTGCTCATTGACCATGTGTTGACTTAAAGTTGTTTGCTCATTGACCATGTGTTGACTTAAAGTTGTTTGCTCATTGACCATGTGTTGACTTAAAGTTGTTTGCTCATTGATAAAGACCATGTGTTGACTTAAAGTTGTTTGCTCATTGACCATGTGTTGACTTAAAGTTGTTTGCTCATTGACCATGTGTTGACTTAAAGTTGTTTGCTCATTGACCATGTGTTGACTTAAAGTTGTTTGCTCATTGACCATGTGTTGACTTAAATTTGTTTAATCATTGACCATGTGTTGACTTAAAGTTGTTTGCTCATTGACCATGTGTTGACTTAAGTTGTTTGCTCATTGACCATGTGTTGACTTAAAGTTGTTTGCTCATTGATAAAGACCATGTGTTGACTTAAAGTTGTTTGCTCATTGACCATGTGTTGACTTAAAGTTGTTTGCTCATTGACCATGTGTTGACTTAAAGTTGTTTGCTCATTGACCATGTGTTGACTTAAAGTTGTTTGCTCATTGACCATGTGTTGACTTAAAGTTGTTTGCTCATTGTGTTGACTTAAAGTTGTTTGCTCATTGACCATGTGTTGACTTAAAGTTGTTTGCTCATTGACCATGTGTTGACTTAAAGTTGTTTGCTCATTGACCATGTGTTGACTTAAAGTTGTTTGCTCATTGACCATGTGTTGACTTAAAGTTGTTTGCTCATTGATAAAGACCATGTGTTGACTTAAATTTGTTTGCTCATTGACCATGTGTTGACTTAAAGTTGTTTAATCCTTGACCATGTGTTGACTTAAAGTTGTTTGCTCATTGACCATGTGTTGACTTAAAGTTGTTTGATCCTTACCCTTTGGTCTTTTTTGTGAATAATTGCTTCATTGGCAATCATACCAGATCTCTTACTTTTTATATATGTACACCTTACAATGATTTCTATACAAATCAACATGTACATCTTACAGTTTCTGTATACCAACCACACTTTACCTTGTGACTTTGCAAAATATCATAAACTAGACACAAACAAAATAATTTCTTGTTAGTAGCCATTTGTCAGTCAGATATGTTTTTATTCGGTTTCACAAATATTTGTTAAAGATTTTCGGCGTTAAGAACATTGCTGTCAATAAAAATACTGGTGAACAAATGATTTCCCCAATTTTCAGTTTAAAGGAAATTAGGGTCACCTCTCAATAATTAGGACTTGTGGAGTACAGTAAACAAACTGGTATATTATAAATACTTGTTTTTAAAATCCACAGTTCTCATCTGTATATAAAACTATTAAATCTTAGCACTCAACCATACTATGTAAATATCCTTGTAAATATTTGTTAAGTGTTAAACCTTAGTATATCCCAAGTGGGAGTGCTCCTATATATAACGGAGGAAAATACCTGTACAGAACAGAACAGAACAGTTGGCCTTATAGAAACAATTAATTCATATGACCAACCTCTTGTTCTCTGAGTGATTCATAGTAATGTGATTAAATCATGTGACTTACCTCTTGTTCTCTTAGTGATTCCTTTATGTGATTAAATCATGTGACCAACCTCTTGTTCCCTGAGTGATTACTTAAGTCATGTGATTAAATCTTGTGACCAACCTCTTGTTCCCCGAGTGATTACTTAAGTCAAGTGATTAAATCATGTGACCAACCTCTTGTTCCCTGAGTGATTACTTAAGTCATGTGATTAAATCATGTGACCAACCTCTTGTTTCCTCAGAGATTCATTAAGTCGTGTGACTAAATCATGTGACCAACCTCTTGTTCCCCGAGTGATTCATTAAGTCAGGTGATTAAATCATGTGACCAACCTCTTGTTCCCCAAGTGATTCATTAAGTCAGGTGATTTAATCATGTGACCAACCTGTTGTTCCCCGAGTGATTCATTAAGTCATGTGATTAAATCATGTGACCAACCTCTTGTTCCCTGAGTGATTACTTAAGTCATGTGATTAAGTCATGTGACCAACCTCTTGTTCCCCGAGTGAATCATTAAGTCAGGTGATTAAATCATGTGACCAACCTATTGTTCCCTGAGTGATTCATTAAGACAGTGATTAAATCATGTGACCAACCTCTTGTTCCCTGAGTGATTCATTAAGACTGGTGATTAAATCATGTGACCAACCTCTTGTTCCCCGAGTGATTTATTAAGTCAGGTGATTAAATCATGTGACCAACCTTTTGTTCCCTGAGTGATTCATTAAGACCGTGATTAAATCATGTGACCAACCTCTTGTTCCCGGAGTGATTCATTAAGTCATGTGATTAAATAATGTGACCAACCTCTTGTTTCCTGAGTGATTCATTAAGTCATGTGATTAAATCATGTGACCAACCTTTTGTTCCCTGAGTGATTCATTTAGTCATGTGATTAAATCATGTGACCAACCTCTTGTTCCCTGAGTGATTTTTTTAGTCATGTGATTAAATCATTTGACCAACCTCTTGTTCCCTGAGTGATTTTTTTAGTCATGTGTTTAAATCATGTGACCAACCTCTTGTTCCCTGAGTGATTCATTAAGTTTCTCTTCCTTTTCTAAGATCTGGTCCTGATATTTAGATAACAGTTCATGACATTGAAATAATCTTTCTTGTATTTCTGTAAAAAAAAATAAACATCATTTAAGTTTTATTTAAGCATGCTTTTCTCTTACATTTCCAACTTTATCATAATTCTTTGTTACTCCTCTGGATGTTTTTTAGTCTATGTATGAACATTTTTGCCCAGTTATCAACACCCAGTTACATGCATTGTTCTGCTAAGGGCAATGCCAAAAAAATATATATGGGCGGAGGAGGGGGTGTTGGATGGCACTTGAATTTTTTTTGTATGGGTGGTGGCAGGTCAAGAAGTTCGAATTGTGTGGTTATGTATTCAAAGTAAAAGGCAATTGTATGGGTAATGGCCATAAAAAGTGCCTTCCGACCCCCATATTGTTTTTATCTAGAATAGCCCTAAGCACAGGTCAGACATTCATTTTTTATGGAAAACATTTTGTAGATTCTATTTGCATGCAGTAGAAATTCTTACAGGTCAGATAGATATGTTTCGGATAAAAGAAAGTAGGTCTCTCACAGATTTTCATAATGCACACACATTAGAGAGGGTCGCAATGGAGGTTCCTTCATGATGAATAATGGTAAAAAAATCTTGCCAAATGATGTGACCGGTAATTTTTGGTGCATGATGATAAAATGTACATTTTCTTTATGAAGATAAACAAATGGACTGATTTTGACGAATCACTTTAAATCTTTCCAAAAATATTGGTAAATGATAATTTTTTGAGACCTCTGGTCTGACAAATCACGATTAGGATATTTTGACAAATCCTGATAAAATTTGAACCAATTTGATGCCAATTAATGAATTAGTGACCCATCCGATATCGATAAGCGGATTACCTGTATTCACCACTTATAACACCTGTTGTAAGTTTTAATTAGATGAGGGTCATAAACTTGTAAAAACATGGACAGGTAGAATTTTCGTTGATGTGGGGGGGGGTGTCAAAACACCAATAATGCCATGGCTAGGTACAATTACTATCAAAAATATTCTTTCATTCCGTATATGTTTTAAAGCATTATAAAAAGATAACGCAGTTTTTAAGACTTAAATATTTGAAATTCTGATATATAAGGAAAGGGATGGGGTAAATTTTCTATGGTAAAAAAATTCTACATCTGTTGCTCCCTATATACGTACCTTCTCTTTTCTCTTTCCTTCAACGCCTGTTCCTGTTGCTAAACCAAGTTTAAAACCTGTACTTCAAAGTTTTCTCTTTCCTTCAACGCCTGTTCCTGTTGCTAAACCAAGTTTAAAACCTGTACTTCAAAGTTTACTCTTTCCTATATACTTACTGTCTCTTTCCTTCAACGCCTGTTCCTGTTGCTGAACCAAGTTTAAAACCTGTACTTCAAAGTTTTCTCTTTCCTATATACTTACTGTCTCTTTCCTTCAACGCCTGTTCCTGTTGCTAAACCAAGTTTAAAACCTGTACTTCAAAGTTTTCTCTTTCCTATATACTTACTTTCTCTTTCCTTCAACGCCTGTTCCTGTTGCTGAACCAAGTTTAAAACCTGTACTTCAAAGTTTTCTTTCCTTTCCTATATACTTACTTTCTCTTTCCTTCAACACCTGTCCCTGTTGCTGAACCAAGTTTAAAACCTGAACTTCAAAGTTTTCCTTTCCTATATACTTACTGTCTCTTTCCTTCAACGCCTGTTCCTGTTGCTGAACCAAGTTTAAAACCTGTACTTCAAAGTTTTCTCTTTCCTATATACTTACTGTCTCTTTCCTTCAACGCCTGTTCCTGTTGCTAAACCAAGTTTAAAACCTGTACTTCAAAGTTTTCTCTTTCCTATATACTTACTTTCTCTTTCCTTTAACATGTTCAACGCCTGTTCCTGTTGCTAAACCAAGTTTAAAACCTGTACTTCAAAGTTTTCTCTTTCCTATATACTTACTTTCTCTTTCCTTTAACATGTTCAATGCCTGTTCCTGTTGCTAAACCAAGTTTAAAACCTGTACTTCAAAGTTTTCTCTTTCCTATATACTTACTTTCTCTTTCCTTCAACGCCTGTTCCTGTTGCTAAACCAAGTTTAAAACCTGTACTTCAAAGTTTTCTCTTTCCTTCAACGCCTGTTCCTGTTGCTAAACCAAGTTTAAAACCTGTACTTCAAAGTTTTCTCTTTCCTATATACTTACTTTCTCTTTCCTTCAACACCTGTCCCTGTTGCTGAACCAAGTTTAAAACCTGAACTTCAAAGTTTTCTCTTTCCTATATACTTACTGTCTCTTTCCTTCAACGCCTGTTCCTGTTGCTAAACCAAGTTTAAAACCTGAACTTCAAAGTTTTCTCTTTCCTATATACTTACTTTCTCTTTCCTTCAACACCTGTCCCTGTTGCTGAACCAAGTTTAAAACCTGTACTTCAAAGTTTACTCTTTCCTATATACTTACTGTCTCTTTCCTTCAACGCCTGTTCCTGTTGCTGAACCAAGTTTAAAACCTGTACTTCAAAGTTTTCTCTTTCCTATATACTTACTGTCTCTTTCCTTCAACGCCTGTTCCTGTTGCTAAACCAAGTTTAAAACCTGTACTTCAAAGTTTTCTCTTTCCTATATACTTACTTTCTCTTTCCTTTAACATGTTCAACGCCTGTTCCTGTTGCTAAACCAAGTTTAAAACCTGTACTTCAAAGTTTTCTCTTTCCTATATACTTACTGTCTCTTTCCTTCAACGCCTGTTCCTGTTGCTAAACCAAGTTTAAAACCTGTACTTCAAAGTTTTCTCTTTCTTATATACGTACCTTCTCTTTCCTTCAACGCCTGTTCCTGTTGCTGAACCAAGTTTAAAACCTGAACTTCAAAGTTTTCTCTCTCCTCCTTTAATTGTCCCAGATATTTCTCTTTTTCATCTCCAACCCTAAATATAACAAAAAACACAAGTTCAATGTCATTCCTGACCATTTTAAGTAATACTCTGCATATGAATCATGCAAATTTTATAAATACTGATTTATGACCCAGCACCAGTTTCTACAATATATTGATATGTTATGTATTTTTTTTTTTCCTTCTCAAAATGGATATTTTTATACGCTCGTTTACAGGACGTATTATGGTATACCGTTGTCCGTCTGTCTGTCCGTTGTCAACATGTCGGACAATAAATCAAAAACGCTTGAACCAATTCACATGAAACTTTGGTGAATTGTTTATATCTATTGACATGAGCTCCCTTTCGTTTTTTTAATAAATTTTAGATTTTTAGTTTCCGAGTTTTGGTTTTTTTTTCATTAAAAAAAGGGGATTTTCCAGTTTTCGGACAAAAACTCAAAAACACTTTCACCAATTTGCAAGAAACTTTGGTGAATTGTTTATATCTATTGACATGAGCTCCCTTTGATTTTTATAAATTTTAGGTTTTAGGTTTTGGAGTTATGTGATTTTATTCATAAAAAAGGGGGGATTTTCCAGTTTTTCTGACAATGCTTTGAACAGTTATCATGAAATTTTGGTGACTGGTTTATATCTATTAAGATAACCTCCCTTTATTTTTCATGAAGTTCTGATATGACATTGAGAAGTTATTGAACTTTATTCTTTGAAAAAGTGACGGGCGTATCATGCGCTCATGGCGCAGCTGTTTATTATGTTTTGTTTAGCTAAAGAAATAAAATGGAACAATTCTACTTATGAATGGGAAAGTCTGGAACAACATCTGGACATTCAGGCAGTTGTTTGTGTTGATAAAAGAAATAAACTGTTGACACAGATATATGTCTTGCATTTATGTAATTTTGATAGTATAATGCAAATGTTGAAATTAAAATGGCAATATTTAAGCATATAAACTATGCAAAACATTTAAAGTCAATGAACCATGACTGAAATTGTAGGGCCAAAAAACTCCCATAAAAATGTCAATTAACGATGCTTATTTAACTGCATACCAAATACCATTGACCTAAACACAAAGTTTAACTTGTAAACTATTTAAAAATAATCAAACCATGATTGAGGGGTGGAGTCAAATATCTCCATGGAAATGAGATGTGCAAATGCTATTACAACTGCTTACCAAATATCATTGACCTACATAAACTGACCTAATCACAAAATAATAGAATGTTGACGTCACTGCGGAAACAGCACACCTATATCTTGCTTTTTTCACTTCATAAAGGCGAGACAAAAATCAACTAAAATTAAAAAAAAAAAAAAAAAAAGTTTTAATCACATAATTATGGGTGTGAGAAACAAAAATATTATTTACTTTGGCCCATCTTTTTATTTCAGCACAAGTCTGTCAGAAAAACTCTAACTTTCCATTACCTTGCCAGTTCCTTAATAAGATTGGCAACTCTCTTTTTGTCTTCAGCACACAGATCTTTAAGAGAAACTCTATTTGTCTGTCTTTTGTTTTCTTTATTCATTCTACTCTCCAAGGTATCATCTGAACTACAGGAAGACTACAATTGACAAAATCATACATTTCAGGTTAGGGTGAAGGTTGGCGCCTGTTTAATGTTTAAACCCGCAGCATTTGTTTGCACCTGTCCTAAGTCAGGGAACCTGTTGTTCAGTGGTTGTCATTTGTTGATGTGGTTCATAAGTGTTTCTCGTTTCTCATTTTTTTATATAGGTTAGACTGTTGGTTTTCCTGTTTGAATTTTTTTACACTAGTCATTTTTGAGGCCCTTTATAGGTTGCTGTTCAGTGAGAGCCAAGGCTCTGTGTTGAAGGCCATACTTTGACCTATAATTGTTTACTTTTTACACATAGTGACTTGGGTGGAGAGTTGTCTCATTGCCACTCATACCACATCTTCTTATTTCTTTTTGTAATAATATTTTAATATCAACTCTCCTAACAGTTTACTGTGAACCAACTAATTTTCACAGATACTTAATTTTGCGCTACATCATTTCTAGCTGACTTCCCAGTGATTTATTTACATGATTTTCTTAAAGTATTTATATAAGGAAGAGCTATGTTTTACTAATTCCAGATGATATATATTCGTGTTATTTTTGTACTCATGAAAGTCACAAAAATAAATCACTTGCAGAAATTAGTTGGTTTACTGTATTTTTAATAATTGGCAACTTGTAATTGTAACTGTATAATACTGGATCAATCCCAGATTTGAGTCCTCTATTGTTAGAACGAAAGATGATTTCCAAAACTAAAAAAAAACAAGCTAAATTAGGCTATAACAATTAATCAAATAGGACAAATTACACACTAGACAACTGCTAGAAGAGTTGAGAATGCAAATTTAGGACATGTCTTTGGTTTCTGTTTTCTGTGAATTGGTTTTTTGAACTCTTCAAATTATTTTAGATTGTTTTAATTGCGTACGTAATCAAGCTTATAAATTATCTGGAGCTCTGTAATAGAGTTTTGGAAGAGTTGTCCTTCTTTTGAACATGATTATAGTTTGAGAAGAATTGTTTTATTTTAACATTTTTTTTTTGGTTTTACCAGCTGTTTACTCAAAGATCTTTATAAATTATCAGCTGTTTACGCTAGGATCTTTTTAAATTACCAGCTGTTTACTCAAGGATCATTATAAATTATCAGCTGTTTACTCAAGGATATTTATAAATTACCAGCTGTTTACTCTAGGATTTTTATAAATTACCAGCTGTTTACTCAAGGATCTTTATAAATTACCAGCTGTTTACTCAAGAATCTTTATAAATTACCAGCTGTTAACTCTAGAATTTTTATAAATCACCAGGTGTTTACTCAAGGATCTTTATAAATTACCAGCTGTTTACTCTAGGACTTTTATAAATTACCAGCTGTTTACTCAAGGATCTTTATAAATTACCACCTGTTTACTCAAGGATCTTTATAAATTACCAGCTGTTAACTCTAGGTTTTTATAAATTACCAGCTGTTTACTCAAGGATCTTTATAAATTACCAGCTGTTTACTCTAGGGTCTTTATAAATTACCAGCTGTTTACTCAAGGATTTTTATAAATTACCAGCTGTTTACTCAATAAAATTACCAGCTGTTTACTCAAGGATCTTTATAAATTACCAGCTGTTTACTCAAGGATCTTTATAAATTACCAGCTGTTTACTCAAGGATCTTTATAAATTACCAGCTGTTTACTCAAGGATCTTTATAAATTACCAGCTGTTTACTCTAGGATTTTTATAAATTACCAGCTGTTTACTCAAGGATCTTTATAAATTACCAGCTGTTTACTCTAGGATTTTTATAAATTACCAGCTGTTTACTCAAGGATCTTTATAAATTACCAGCTGTTTACTCTAGGATCTTTATAAATTACCAGCTGTTTACTCAATGATCTTTATAAATTACCAGCTGTTTACTCTAGGATTTTTATAAATTACCAGCTGTTTACTCAAGGATCTTTATAAATTACCAGCTGTTTACTCAAGGATCTAATTACCAGCTGTTTACTCAAGGATATTTATAAATTACCAGCTGTTTACTCAAGGATCTTAATAAATTACCAGCTGTTTAACTCAAGGATTTTTATAAATTACCAGCTGTTTACTCAAGGATCTTTATAAATTACCAGCTGTTTGCTCAAGGATCTTTATAAATTACCAGCTGTTTACTCAAGGATTTTTATAAAATACCAGCTGTTTACTCAAGGATCTTTATAAATTACCAGCTGTTTACTCAGGGGCTGCTCTGGCTCCCAAAAAGTTGGAGCCAGAAAAATCGCCAGCTCCTATATTTTGTCGCCAGTTTTGAAAATTTAGAACCAGCTAGAGTCTTTATTTAGTCTACCAAAATTTAAACAATGTTCAATTTAAATTTCTTATGCACTCAGCCTGCACTTTACATAATTTAACACGTAATACTAAGTAAGTTATTGCATAGGGTTTATATACATACAACAAAACAACATGTGTATTTTATCATGTTTATTTTCTTATGTCAGTATTTCATATGTAGAAGAATATAAATTAGCTTATGGTCTGTATATTCTACAAAATAGAGAAAATGTCTTTAAATTAAATTATAAAGTATAGAAAAAAATGGGTAATTGAATGAAGAAAATAAAATAAGAGGTGTTTAAATTTACAGAATAGTGAAAATTTGTATTAAAAAAAAAAGATGACAGAAAAAGATGACAAAAGGCATCCTACCCATACTGCTACTAAGACCCTCTTTAACTCTTCCCATAACTCAAATGACCTAAACATGTAAATTCTAAAGCAAGAACTATGTAGAAATATCTTAGACATGTCTAAAGTAGGTATCTCAATGATTAGAAAAAGTAAAATTGAGTTATCTTTCTTTATTCAGGTGTGCTCCTTCTTTGGAGGATTATAAACAGTACGTAGAACAAGTCACAAGGTGAACAATGGCGGTCGGTTTTGTTATTTTCAGTATCATAACTGAGGGCAGTCAAAGACAAATTTCGTCTGAATTTGCTATTTTTCAACGGAAATAAGTAACACGATGTTTTTAACAAGTTGATTATGGTTTCGATTTCCTGTCAGTTACGCTTTCTTCATACAACTACGGTAAACATTGCAAATTGTGGAGTCGTGCGGTATGACCATTTCTTCAAAGACAAAATGCCGACTGACCAATTCTATTTGAATTAATTGATGTTGATGATCATTAATGACCCATCCGATAAATGGATTACCTGTAACAACAGATTATGGCACCTGTTGTAACTGTTGATTAGCTTGGGGTCGTAAACAAAGTCATAAACTTGTCGCCAGGTAAAAATTTTACAACTTATTTTTTTTTAACTTTTACCAATTAAAATGAAGATCGATATTGTCAAGAAATGAAAATTTTTACATAGGAAAATGTTGGCGCCAGAAATATCGCCAGCAGCCGTATTTTGTCGCCAGATGAAATAAAAAATCGCAAATTGCGACATTGGCGACGCACAGCGCGGTCCCTGGTTTACTCAAGGCTCAAGGATAATTATAAATTACCAGTTGTTTCATCCTTGGGGTGTAGGTCTCGACCTGTGGCTGCTTTACAGGAATCTTTGGTTTTATTTCTAATGTCTTCTTACATCTGATACGAGGACGTCGATTTCCCTTTTTAGAAAGACCTGAAAAAATAAAACATATTATAATTAAAGAACCTGCATACCCCACGCCCCCACATTGTCACTGGACAAATAAAATAACTCTAAGAAAAAAAAATTGAATCATAATTTCCTGTCGATATGCACATCTACATCAGTCAGGGATATAACTCTATAGGGTTATTACAGAAAAATAACATACATTTGTTATTGTGGACTAAAAAATTAAAAAAATGTGATAACACATGTATGTTACATGTTTCAAAGGGACAATATACATCATTAGTTTAGTTAAAATGTATACAAGTTCTATTGATATTACTTTTGTCTATATGTATACTTAACTATTGAAAGATATAACAGTTCAAAGTTTGCCAATTTTGCATAGTACACCTATATGTTATTACAGAAAAAATATGCCTGTAATAACTAAAGGGTGTTATCACAGCTTCTCTATATCACTTCAAAGCATTTGCTCAGTCATACATCATGCTTAATTACATTGTATTTTAATTTATTGTAAGAAATAATGACCAGAGCATGTAATGAGGTTCTGCGCAAGTTTCTCAGTAATTCCCAAGTGTCTTATATAATAAGTTAAATTCCTTTAATAACTGAGCCTTGTTATCACAGCTAAGTTTATCCCTTAATAGTCTCGTCTCATTGATTTACCATAGTTAATCAAAAATGAATTAATTTAATTAAAAAATTAGTTATCAAGGCTATGCATTTAGTTCTGCGCAAAGTCTCAAGAGTTCCCTAGAGCCCACTATAAATGAAATAATTTTACAAATAACAAACATATGTTATTACAGATTTAGAAAATTTAAGGAATAAAGAGGAGACAACTCATGAAAGTATCTGTAATAACACACGCAAGTTATTTTCTGAAATAACCCTATAGAGTTATATCTCTGACTGTACATAGTATGTCCTTATTATCTAAAAAGTTTCATGAAATTCTGTTGTGAGGTTTCAGAGGAGTTTTGATGACAAACTGTTGCAGTAGTATATTGAGGCAAATAAGTTCAAAGTGGCGTAACTCCTAGAAAAAAAATTGAATCATTATTTCCTGTTGATATGCACATCTACATAGTATGTCCTTATTATCTACAGAGTTTCATGAAATTCTGTTGTGTGGTTTCAGAGGAGTTGCGATGACAAGAACAGGACTGACGGACTGATGGACGGACAGACGTGTCAAAAACATTAATAATTTACATACTTTTGTTTAGATCTTCTTGATTAATGTATATATTTCCATGTATATGCATAGTTTCAATTTATAAGTTAAAGTTGCTCAACTCTGGGACTATTACACTAATATAATTATGTTATGTCCAAGATTAACTGTTAAATTTATATATCTTTTTAATGAGAAATACTTAATTTCATGAACATGCAAACAGAGTAGTTTTTAAATTTAATTCTAAATGATATAACAACTTTCTTTTCCTTTTTGATATAAAAAAAAATCTTTTTTGTATTATAGTAAAAACCAAACATTGTAGCACCGCGAGCAAACAAGCACTTCTCTTTCAAATCTCACCACTTCTCCCTCTCAATTTCAAAAAGAGAAGTCACTTCTCCCTATGATTCTGAAGTAGTGTGAGCCCTGATTATACCCTTCGCACCTCCGCAACAACAAAGTTGCGGAGGGTATAATAATATATACAGCTGTATCAAAGGAGAATTACATGCTTATGTTGAGACAGCAAAAAAAAAAGGAAAACAAAACAATCACTAAAGACAACAGGTGACTGCTATAGGACTCACTAAAGACAACAGGTGACTGCTATAGGACTGGTTATACATCAGGTTAACACAATCACTAAAGACAACAGGTGACTGCTATAGGACTGGTTATCCATCAGGTTAACGCAATCACTAAAGACAACAGGTGACTGCTATAGGACTGGTTATCCACGAGGTTAACGCAATCACTAAAGACAGCAGGTGACTGCTATAGGACTGGTTATCCATGAGGTTAACACAATCACTAAAGACAACAGGTGACTGCTATAGGACTGGTTATCCATCAGGTTAACACAATCACTAAAGACAACAGGTGACTGCTATAGGACTGGTTATCCATCAGGTTAACACAATCACTAAAGACAACAGGTGACTGCTATAGGACTGGTTATCCATGAGGTTAACACAAACACTAAAGACAACAGGTGACTGCTATAGGACTGGTTATCCACGAGGTTAACGCAATCACTAAAGACAGCAGGTGACTGCTATAGGACTGGTTATCCACGAGGTTAACGCAATCACTAAAGACAGCAGGTGACTGCTATAGGACTGGTTAACGCAATCACTAAAGACAACAGGTGACTGCTATAGGACTGGTTATCCATGAGGTTAACACAATCACTGAAGACAACAGGTGACTGCTATAGGACTGGTTATCCATCAGGTTAACACAAACACTGAAGACAACAGGTGACTGCTATAGGACTGGTTATCCATCAGGTTAACACAATCACTAAAGACAACAGGTGACTGCTATAGGACTGGTTATCCATGAGGTTAACACAATCACTAAAGACAACAGGTGACTGCTATAGGACTGGTTATCCATCAGGTTAACACAATCACTGAAGACAACAGGTGACTGCTATAGGACTGGTTATCCATGAGGTTAACACAATCACTGAAGACAACAGGTGACTGCTATAGGACTGGTTATCCATCAGGTTAACACAAACACTGAAGACAACAGGTGACTGCTATAGGACTGGTTATCCATCAGGTTAACACAAACACTAAAGACAACAGGTGACTGCTATAGGACTGGTTATCCATCAGGTTAACACAAACACTGAAGACAACAGGTGACTGCTATAGGACTGGTTATCCATCAGGTTAACACAAACACTAAAGACAACAGGTGACTGCTATAGGACTGGTTATCCATCAGGTTAACACAATCACTAAAGACAACAGGTGACTGCTATAGGACTGGTTATCCATCAGGTTAACACAATCACTAAAGACAACAGGTGACTGCTATAGGACTGGTCATCCATGAGGTTAACACAATCACTAAAGACAACAGGTGACTGCTATAGGACTGGTTATCCATCAGGTTAACACAATCACTAAAGACAACAGGTGACTGCTATAGGACTGGTTATCCATCAGGTTAACACAATCACTAAAGACAACAGGTGACTGCTATAGGACTGGTTATCCATCAGGTTAACACAATCACTAAAGACAGCAGGTGACTGCTATAGGACTGGTTATCCATCAGGTTAACACAATCACTAAAGACAGCAGGTGACTGCTATAGGACTGGTTATCCATCAGGTTAACGCAATCAGTAAAGACAACAGGTGACTGCTATAGGACTGGTTATCCATCAGGTTAACGCAATCACTAAAGACAGCAGGTGACTGCTATAGGACTGGTTATCCATCAGGTTAACACAATCACTAAAGACAACAGGTGACTGCTATAGGACTGGTTATCCATGAGGTTAACACAATCACTAAAGACAACAGGTGACTGCTATAGGACTGGTTATCCATGAGGTTAACACAATCACTAAAGACAACAGGTGACTGCTATAGGACTGGTTATCCATCAGGTTAACACAATCACTAAAGACAACAGGTGACTGCTATAGGACTGGTTATCCATCAGGTTAACACAATCACTAAAGACAACAGGTGACTGCTATAGGACTGGTTATCCATCAGGTTAACACAATCACTAAAGACAACAGGTGACTGCTATAGGACTGGTTATCCATCAGGTTAACACAATCACTAAAGACAACAGGTGACTGCTATAGGACTGGTTATCCATCAGGTTAACACAATCACTAAAGACAACAGGTGACTGCTATAGGACTGGTTATCCATGAGGTTAACACAATCACTAAAGACAACAGGTGACTGCTATAGGACTGGTTATCCATCAGGTTAACACAATCACTAAAGACAACAGGTGACTGCTATAGGACTGGTTATCCATCAGGTTAACACAATCACTAAAGACAACAGGTGACTGCTATAGGACTGGTTATCCATGAGGTTAACATTTTGAGATTTGATTTTAGACTGGCTTCTGATCATTGGAATCAAAATTGAGGAACAGACGTTGATTAGAAACAGGACTTTGATCTGAGTTTAATATCTATATTATAATTTGTATTGAAGACATACAAGTTTGTTATTCTTAATCAGTTTGTTTGAACTTTCCATGTCATTGTCTAAATAGACACATCATGCAGTCATACACTCTTCAGACCCTAGCAGGGTTGGCTGACATGAAGTCCTTTAAAAAATGCATTATTCCACTTCAAAATATTGTACAAAATGATGAAATGGAGTACTGCACACTTTGTGTTATTTCTAAATAAACCAAGACCAGTGATCATTCACTTTTCAACAGTATTTCTTGTAAGCACTGAAGGGTAAAGATTGCTGTAATTTATCAGTGGGAAGTAAAATTAAATATTGCATTGTATAAAGCATTGGTTGAAGTTTATTCAACTACAATATTAATTCTGGACAAATGAAGATAACTCCAATTTTTAAAGATGGCTAATATTTTTAGAACAGATATTAGATTCCTGCACCTTGCAAAAGTTATGCAATTTTCTTGACAAGTATAACATTATTTTGTGACTTGAATATCTGAGCATATATTTCATTAATAAATTTCTGGAAATGTTCATGGATAGGATGTATAGAATGTTTTGATCAATGCACTATATTTTGTGTATCTCAAAGGTAGTGATGAACCTTGGTAGATTTTGATATCAAGTCAGTCACATAGGGTTTTGATTGCATTTCATGCAATCTTTACACAAAAACACAAAAAAATATTGAACTTTTTTCGTTACTGCCAATTTATGTCCTATATTTGTTCTATTTCCATGATTTCTGGGAGTTAATTAGAAATGCTTTATAAACATTTGACTTAAATTCTAAAATCACTTGATTATTCAATTGATCCCCGACTGTAAATGGATTTCATACCATGTCTACATGCATGTATATCATGTTTATATATTCTTCAAGTCAGTCACTTTTATTATTAATTTAAACATGTTGAATGAAACTGTAATGATAAGTTACACAAGAACCAACAACACATTCAGAATAAATATCCCATACATATATGGACTGCATCATTATTGTTACTCCCAAATAATTAGGAGCACCATCCCCGTTTACTTAATAAAGAACTACAATACCTGGTATGTAAGCATCAGCTGATTCACCACTACTGTCCATATCTACAACAATAAATATACAATTATATCTACATTGTTTCCATGGTACATAATACACTAAATATTATTGGAAGCAAACATGTACTTGACCAATTAAAATTTCAACAACTAAATTTTTCTAGACTAATGTTCCAACTTCATAGGAAAAAAATACAGGTTCAGGATTCTCCTTACAGGAATAGATACCAAAATGGCTAGATTCAATGGAAGAGGGTCTCTGATCAGTAAATAATATCAACTGATTGTTCAATATATTGATATATCTTTCATTGTCTTTAGCATATTCAGGGACAATTTTTCTGACCTACATTTTTACTCTGCTCAGACACAAAATCTCTCTTTAAAATTTAATTCCATTGTGAGCCATGGTCATGATGGTTCCAGAAGTAATTTTGCATAATAAACAAAAATAATGTAGCTTCACACTATTTCTGTAATTTTTGAGGAATAGGGTTATTTTTCATACCAACAAATATATACTATTATTCCTGGCATCCCAAATGCATGTACATGTATGTATCCATGGTTTAAAAGCATGAACTACCAATAATTTTGGACAAATTTTTAGAAAGGCTTGAAGTTTTAACATCATTAAACGGCTTCAGATCTGGCTACTCATGCGAAACCCAATTACTAGCCACACTGAATGACTTCATGAAGGCATATGATGCCGGGCTTCAAACTGATATTGCCATCCTAGACCACAGTACCCCATAAGAAACTACTATCAAAGATGGGCGAATATGGAATAAGAGGGCCAATAAACAACTGGCTAAATATGTTCTTGACAAACAGAAAAATGAAAGTAGCAGTAGAAGGAGAACAATCTGAAGAAGTGACAGTCGACTCTGGTGTACCACAAGGTACAGTCCTAGGACCGTTACTCTTCCTTTGTCATATAAATGACCTCACAGACATTGACATACACAGTCAGATCTTAAGTCCGACTCTGCGCAGATGACTGCCTTCTATACAGATCAATAAAGACACAGAAAGACCATGACATCCTCCAAGAAGATCTCAAGAACCTAGAAGTATGGGCAAACAACTGGGGAATGAGGTTCAATGCAAAGAAATGTTACATTCTAAGCATAAAAAAACAAGAGCCAAAAATTCTACAGTTTAAACGGACATATTCTTCAACAAGTCCAACATAACCCATACTTAGGCCTACAAATTTCAGAGGACTTAAAACGGACTACCCATATTTCCAACATAGCAAAGAGGGCAGACTCAACACTAGGCTTCCTGCGAAGGAATTTGAGATGTTGCCCACCAAAATGCAAGAAAACCACATATATTTCACTGGTCAGGTCAACAATGGAGTATGGACCAATAGTATGGGACCACAATATTCAAATTCATTTTTCGTCAAAACAGTGATCGAGTGGAACAACCTTGAAGACACTGTAGTGCGTGCATCCAGCTTTGAGAGCTTCAAAACTGCTCTTATGCACCGTCAATAAATAGACAAGGCTCTCTCTACCGTTGTACTAAATCCAGTATTGGTATCAACAACATACTCATACAGATAAAATGTTGAGAAAAGTTCAAACAATTAACTTATGTATTCTAACTGCTTAATAACTTCTTCTTCGTATGTCCTTCCAATTAGGAACCCCAAGTAGAAACAATTTGTTTTTACTTGTATTTAAGGGATTTTAAATACTATATACATCGGATAGTTTAAAATGTAAAATGGTTGAACACTCCAACCCCTATGTACAAGACAAAGTGCCATCCAATATATGTACATGTATGCAATCATGCAAAGCAGATGCAACATATATTCATCTGTTTCCTTGGGTTATACTACAGGTAGATTAAAATGTCTATAGAGTAAGCACAGTGTCTAAAAGATAGCTCATGTTCAAAGCTAGTAAGATTCCTCTCTTTCATCCGGATAGGATTTTGTACAGTTAAAAGTTAGTTTTACGTGCAAATCTACATAAACATGATAAAGTATATTTATATTTAAAAGGCATAATTTGAGTTCCTCCCATATACTTCATGTACGTAGAAAATGGTTTAAAATAAATCAGTTTCTTTCATGCAGCATTGATGATTCACACATTAAGATAAGGATATGTTCCTACATGTACATTAAACAAATTGTTTAAAAAAGGTATCTCTAAAATCTAAGAGTGTTTGCTGTTTGTTGGTTGGGAACCCCTGAGTAATATTCAGTTCCATTTTTAATTTCAATCTTTTATGATGGATATTATTTTTTAATAACATGTGATGATTTTTAACGATGTAATGAACAGTCAAGGATATAACTCTAGGGTTATTAGAGAAAAATAACATACATTTGTTATTGTGGACTAAAAAATCAAAGAACTGTGTTAACATATGTGTTACATGTTTCAAAAGGACAATATACATCATAATTTTTGTTAAAATGTATACAAGTTCTATTGATATTACTATTGTCTTTATGTATACTTAGGCGTAAATTAAAATATTGTTTGTTTGCAGTTTACCGACCGACCCTTGAAAATCCCCCCGACTGTGAAAATTTTATTGCTTTAAATTTTAAGAAATTATTTTTAATACGTCTATTGCCGAGATCCAGAAATTCAGGTCCTTTCCGGAATTAATTTAAGTCTAGGTCGATCACACGTTTTAAGTTCGGTTTTTCTTGCTTTCCCGTCAAGCGTCCATGTAACCGTTTAATGATAAAGCACATGGAAATTGTTTACAGGTATCCATGAAGTTATGGAGGAGTACTTTACGCTGTCGACTTCTGTCAATTTTAAGACAAAAAACGAACAAAAAAGTTTAATAGTAAACTGTTTATACAGATTCAGGCACATGGAATGATGTCTTTGATGATATCATTGAAGAAGATGCAGCGGATATTCACAACTGACACGATAACTCATCTTTCTGTCTCAAACAAATCGGGTACATAATCTTTTGAGCCTGACTTTATCGGAACCAATATCAGTGGTTAAACAATTCGACAGCAGTTTGAAGTATATCATATT
The DNA here is from genome assembly GCA_017311375.1 of Mytilus coruscus. Lineage (NCBI taxonomy): Eukaryota > Metazoa > Mollusca > Bivalvia > Mytilida > Mytilidae > Mytilus > Mytilus coruscus. The sequence continues at coordinate 8,498,973 of CM029605.1, forward strand.
TTCTATAAATCATTGTGAAGAAGTCAAAGATGAAACCACTCCTCCGTGAATATATGGATACCTGTAAACATGCCGGAGAAAGAGCTCATTAAAAATGTAAATGGATAGAGACCATGCCAAATCAATGAGAAGCAAACCCAAAATACACAAAGATGTAGAGAAAATGAATGATTAGCTTGAAAAATAAATATACTCTCTCTATATTAAATCTATCTTCGACTGCAATGAGTATGCTCCTTTAGGATAAGGGGGGCTGCCCCACTCATTGCACCTCAGTATTCTCTTTCTTACAATATTAAATATACCCAAAGTTAGTGGCCTGTCACTGTGTGAATTGAATTAAAGCATGTTCATAGGAGCTACATGCCACATTTTTTTATGCAGTCAAAACATTTCAGTACAGACCATTTACTTTAATGGGGTGCTATGGATTTCACCCCAAACTAGTAAGTTTTCTTTGATTTTCATTTAGGCCTGGCATCAACATATCTTTCAAAATATAATCTTATTGCATATAATTAAATACTGTTAGAAATATGAAAACAGTCTTTTTTAAGTTGCCCTTTTTTTCAATTGAGGAAGATTCAATGGCTGATTTTTTTTACTAAAAATACACTCTTTAATACGTTGTCGTATAAGCATGATAAATCTTTAATATCTACATTTTTCTGATGAAAATACTCATGAAAACATTCTAGTCAAGAAGCATATATGTCTGTGAATATATTTCTTTAAAACAGTTCTAGTCATTCCTTGTTTATAAGTGTTTCAGTATTTTATTATACCATATTTTATGTCATAAATTGAATTAAAGTTTCAGTTTTAGTTAAAAGTTTTTTTATCTGACAATTTGATTTCATGTTGGTTTTCAGTGTTTGTTGTTTTAAAATAGGTTTTTTTTTCTTAACAAGAAACTTGGTTTTTGTAACTGCTTGTTTAAACTTTTTGGCTGATAAAATAAAATATTTTTCCTACCTACCGACCCTTCAGTCTGAAGGTACAGTCGGGAAACTGCAAACAAACACATTTTTAAGGTTGGCCTTAACTATAGAAAGATATAACAGTTCATAGTTTGCCAATCATGCATAGTACACCTATGTTATTACAGAAAAAATATGCCTATAATAACTAAAGGGTGTTATTACAGATTCTCTACATCACTCCAAAGCATTTGCTCAGACATACATCATACTTAATTACAATGTATTTTAATTTATTGAAAGAAATAATGATCAGAGCATGTAATGAGGTTCTGCGCAAGCTTCCCAGTAATTCCCAAGTGTCTCATATAATAAGTTACATGCCTTTAATAACTAAGCCTTGATATTACAGCTAAGTTTATCCCTTATAAGCCTCATCTCATTGATTTACCATGGTTTATGAAAAATGTATTAATTTGATTCAAAAATTAGTTATCAAGGCTATGCATTTAGTTTCTGCGCAAAGTTTCAAGAGTTCCCTAGTGCCTACTAAAAATTAAAATATTTATGATTTATTTACAAATAACAAACATATGTTATTAGAGATTTAGAAAATTTAAGGATTAAAGAGTGTAATAACACATGCAAGATATTTTCTGTAATAACCCTATGAGTTATATACCTGACTGATGAATAAAACAAAATTTAACCCCAAAAATCAAAAATAAAAATTGAAAGATCATTGATACATAAATTTTAGAATTATCTATATATATATATCTAATCAGATATCATTGTATCCTGAATTAACTTTAAATAGGTGCCTATTTGACTTTTTCTATAGCCGTATAGGTGCCGATTTGACTTGTACCCAAGCTATCCTGCACTGCATTTACACACTTGGAGAACAGTTCACTGAAGTAAAGATACTATCAGATAGCCAGACAGCTGTTGGCATTTTGACTCTCAACTGGAAGTCAACTAACTACATCGACACTATCAAAGACATTAAAGAAAGCATTGGGACCCTCCTGAGAGGCAGCATACAAACTACCCTATCTTGGATCCCAGGCCATGCTTATATAGCCGGGAACAAGATAGCGGACCAGTTAGCAAAAGATGCAGCAAAGGAGGCCTCAAGTCCAGTGATCTGGAAGGATTTTTCTGTTTGGGCCCAGGGCCCCCCAAAAATAAATTCAATGGGCCATTTTAAAAAATAATGGGCCATGTTGTCAAATGAGTGGGCCATTTGAATTGACTACAGTAAAAAAAAAAAGTGTATATTTCGGCAAAGAGGTGGTGGTACTTAGCTTTATGATTTAAGTTATCATAGATATTGTTCCTGTGATTTTGTAATTCCAATTTCAATGAATATACAATAACTTCTTCCAAACCGGACAATATTTAAGATAACCTTTATTTACAATGTTTAAACTGGTACTGTTGCCTTGTTCATGTTCATGATTTTTTTACATTAAATTTGGGTCTTCGTCGATACCATACTTATTCCAGACGTTCCGTATTAGAGGACATTTCTAGCATTTTCTCTGCACTTCTTGTATTATTATTACTTCATCACGATGACAAGAATAACAGTAGAGAGTGTCATTAATTGATAGAACAAAACAACAATTCGCTGAAGGCATGTTTACAAAATGTCAAAACGAGCCAAAGACCAAAAAATGACAAGGACAGTTAAGCGCCTTTTATGGAGACAAAAACTATATTCATAAAAAGGCTTTTGGGTTTTTCAATCGAAATAATAGCAAGCTAAACTAACTTAAAAGATTATAATTAGAGATAAATCTGGTCTGTACTAGCCAAATTTCACAAATTTAAAGTTGTTTATAAAAAGTTATATCATGAATGATGGTCAATTACGTTTTTTGGGTAATCAGTTATACCGCATGGTTCTATTATTACCATAGGAAAACATCCTAGCATTGGAGGAACATTACACAGTTGTGTACACACACATGGCGGCACGGAACACGATCGGAAATCAATTTGACGATATCTAAACGTTTCAAACGAAGTGAATAATATCGCGCGCCACGTGTGCGCTTACATTTGTCACTCTATGCGCCATTTCTGGTCGACACGCTATAGGCGCAGGACGACGTCCTTCCGATCACTGCAAGTCTAAATGACCATTACAAGTCATAACAATATCAGATGTGAAAAGTGCAGTCAAGATGTCAACAAAACTTAAATGGCAAAATAGATGGACTAGAAGCGAAACTGGGAGACAACTTCATGCATTAGTTCCTATTGTACATGTAGGTAAGACCCATCCACTTGATTATCCAAACCCAGTTATAGGGAGAATCATGTCGGAATTTAGAACAGGCTACAATAGACTAAATAAATACTGCCATCAGATAGGCCAATCCCTCACGCCATACTGTGAATGTGGTGAAGAAGAAAGCACAGAACACTTTCTACTTAACTGTACAAGATACCACCAGGAACGAGAAGAAATGAAAAGACAGCTGGAGATACATAACATTCCAATAGATCTCCAGACCCTACTAGCACAAACAAAGAAAGAGACATACGAGAGAACAGCGAATATAATAGAAGATACACTTGGCCCTGAAGAATTCCGATCCTGCGCCTAAACAATTTAACCTAAAGTATACAATGTGACAGTACCAAGTAGAAACAAGAAAGCACAAAGAGACCAGTTGTGTCAAACTAAATATTGACCTTAGGATCAGGATCCCAGCTGTATATTTTAAAAAGACATTATCATCTGCACAATTCCATGCTGCATGCGCCATTCATCAATGCATTAAGAGAATGACACACAGCACAGGTCAGAATGCAAAGATTTGTCAAAACAAAATAGAAATAATATAGAAGTATTCACAAATTAAGTTGATGAAACGACACTAGGGAAACATGTTACGACACGAAAACTTTCCAGTTTTTTAACTTGGACTTTTGCATCTCATTTAAAATTCAACAATGCAATTCTTATGTGCGTTTTTCCTTTCAATGTATAATTTTTCATTATTAGATCGCACATTTACCAAAATTTGACCAGAATACGTTGTTTTTCATATCCAATGTCATTTCTAAATCAAAACATAGCGCCGATAAACCGGAAGTTGTAATGTGTACAGGTATACATGGATTCGAAGACGGAAAGGATATGAATCTGCATTTGTATGCTATTATTTTTTTTTAAACAGATAGAAATTATATGAACAGTAAATATTTTATTCCCACTAACTTATCATCAAATCAAAGATGCCAGTCCTTCAGACCTCCTCATTCATAATGAAGAACATGGGTTTACTTTCTCTTTCATGTGACACATCGTACTTTCACTTTCACTAACTAAGATTTCAGAAAATCACGATTTTAAAAAGGAACTGTCAAGCTCGCTGCCAAGTTGTGTTAAGATGGATGGATACAAGGTTTATTTAAACTGACAAAGTTGTAACAGATTTCGATTGAGTGTAAGAAACATTACATGTATTCAAAATGAAATATGTATGTATAATATGAAAACTGATCTTTATTACTTTTTACTGAGTCTGAACTACAGATTCGAACCTTTTAAGTCCGTCAATACTTTTAATATAGACGATGCCGACCTTCTAGAGGTACTATTTAAGAGCTGTATTTGAGGATATGGTAATCTTTCTGAGTATATTAAGTTCTTTAATCCTGGTATTTCTTTCGTTGCCCTGTGCTGTACATTCTCAATCATGGCAATATATTTATTTTATATGGATGCCATACTGAGCTTGCAAACTCTAAATGTGTTCTTACAGTGTCTTGTAAAGAGGTACAAAAAATCGTTATCTAAATATTGGAATGTCCAGTCCTTCTCAGTAGTGCAAACATGGAATTTGTCTTTTCAATATTTACCTTTTCACTGAGTATGTGTTTTTCGAAATTGAGTTCAGAGTCAATAACTACTCCAATGTCTTTTTCATCTTATATATAATCAGTGGCACCAGCCCTTTATAAAATCAAAATGCATTATTTAAAAAAAACTGGTTTAACCTTACTTTGTATTTAGTTTTAGTTTTGAACAGACATGCATTTATAGACCTTATTCATTTTTTTTTCTCTACTTATTCATGTTATTTTTTAAATAATTGTGTGTATATATATATATATATGTGTAGCGCGTATTTATTCACGATTGAATAAATACTTATATAATTTTGTAATTTATGTTTTATTTCCTATTTGAATTTACTTTAAATAAAGATGATTTTATTCCTAATTCATATTTGTGTTTTCGTTTTCAAATAGATTAATTACGGATTGTAATTAATTATGAGTTGTACTATTCGTATTTTATATTCACGGACTTTGACGATTGACTAGTTTCGCCTTGATTGTTACTCACTTCTACTATTCTGATGGTCAGTGTTTTACGCTTGATTTGACCGTACACTTTCTGCTATTTCATTGGTTATATATCTTTGGCGGTTTATTTCTATTAAGTCTATATTTAATTGTGGATTGATGTTCAAACCGAACAGACGTTTCATATACTTTATTTGCTGTTTCATATTTTGTACTATTTGTATTGGAGGAATTCCACGATTATTTCAGGTCAGTTTGCTTACTTATCTCTTTAGATATTCTGTCTATATCTTATTTTCATTGTAATTTGATTACCGGATTAATCAGTATTTCACGCATGAGTAACTTTCCATTTTAGCATGACTTTGTAGTAAGAATGTGTATCGTGTGACTGGTGAATGAATGTTGTAAATTATTTAAAAGGTTAACGCAACTTTTATAACAGGCACATTATTGATTTACATTTGAGTTACATAATTTAAGCCTATGAATAAATAGTGTAAATATAAACGTATTGAATGGCGAATATTTGAGTAGAATGAGTCCGAGAGTAAATGAGTAAAATGTTAACTTGATAAATACTTTTCAGAGTCTTTATAATATTTTGTCTCCGATTGATAGATTTTAAGTACTATATAAGTCTGTGCATAGTAACTATAATTTAGTATTTGTTATACAGGTATTTGACAGAGTTCTGCATATGATGTAGATATACGTTGAGGCAGAACCTTTGTACCTCATACGAGGTAAGAATGAGTGTTCATTTGTAGTTGCTTATTATTTTATTAGCTTAGTTATTTTGCTTTGTTTAGCTTAGCTTAGCTTTATTAGTTAACTGCTTTTGCTATTTGCTTAATTAATGCTTATTTTGCATAGACTGTTTGTTTATAGTTTTAACGACTAATTCGTATATTATAATGTTTTGCTAAATGAGAAACTATATTTCTATTTTGCTTTCCTGACAAGTTAAATTCTGTTTCGAATGTCACAGAGAGTAATATTTTGATTAGATAAGGTTTAATTGCACATTTTGTTAATTTCATAAACTGTGACGTATTTTACAGTCAATTGGTTAATTTTTGTGAGTACACATATTACGTAAATTTATCAGATTGATATAATACATGTTTTAAAAAGAATTGATTTATATACTTTGTTATTAAATGTGATATTATATTACAGGGTTTCTTTTGATGCTTCACTGAATAATAAAACTATCCAGAACCCTACATAGTCTACTATTATTTACGCCCAGATAGTGCGACTATATATATATATATATATATATATATATATATATATTAAAATGCACGATATTGAAACGTGTAACCAACTATTCGTTTCAGTTAATGATTGAATTCAAGCTGTCCCTAAACAAACAGCGATAACAATTTATGAATATCTATCCATGTTATGCAAAACGTACTTAAATATATACACAGGCTATTCACTGATATAAAGATGATCAAAGATTAAAGCAACAACAAACAATTTTGTTGTGTATATACATACAAATATAAAACAACCTTATACAGCCTGTACTCCAGATAGCACGATCTGTCACCTTTAGACAGTGCGTGCTGGTACAGTCTGTGCTCCGAGTGGGACAGTCTGTCACTACCAGACAGTGCGTGCTCCGAGTGGGACAGTATGTCACTACCAGACAGTGCGTGCTGGTACAGTCTGTCCTCCGAGTGGAACAGTATGTCACTACCAGGCAGTGCGTGCGTTACTGTCTGTCCTCTGGGTGGAACAGTCTGTCACTACCAGACAGTGTGGGCTGGTACAGTCTGTTCTCCGAGTAAGTGGGACAGTATGTCACTACCAGACAGTGCGTGTGGTACTGTCTGTCCTCCAAGTGGAACAGTATGTCACTACCAGGCAGTGCGTGTGGTACTGTCTGTCCTCCGAGTGGGACAGTCTGTCACTACCAGGCAGTGCGTGCGTTACTATCTGTTCTCCGAGTGTGACAGTCTGTCACTACCAGGCTGTGCGTGTGGTACTGTGCTGTCTGGTAGTGACAGACTGTCCCACTGTTGATCCGATGGTCTTAAGCGCTGTTGATCTTCTGATCTTTACAAGAACAGCGACCAAACTTTAACAGCTAATTGGCAGCTCATTTGACAGCCCCGAGTGCTACTACTAGGAAGGTTTTTAACCACATTAAATTAATACCCATGATGATGGGAGTTTTTAACGACCTTGACTGGCTATACAGCCCTCGCACGTTCGGCTTGACTACCCGTGAGGGTCTGGTCCTTTTATATACCCCAGGGCGAATACAATATTTCCTTGATAGGGGTGTAACCTTAATTTTCCCCTTACTGAACATGAGAATCCCTCACAAACACCCCTACAACCTAAACCCGACCACTGACTTTCCCGCCTGACATCTAAATATACACAGCAGGCCCTTTCTCCAGCGTGAATAATGTATTGCTAAAATAAGATCTTTCTTATTAGTAACAATAACAACAAATTAACATTACAATTGTTTGTTTGTTTAAATAAGTGAGGTTGTTCTCATTGGGGAGGGACAGCATCAGATATCTAGCCTTGAAACAATAAATACACTTCATTTGTCCAATGAAAGAAATGTAAAACATTTTTTTAAATATAAACAAAAGCAGATATATAAGCTATTCTTTTTAACACACCAACGTTGACTATTTCCTTGTCTTCTTCTTCCAGATGATCCCGGAAAAGAACCGTTTTCTACAGTTGTATAATATAAAAAGAAGATGTGATATGATTGCCAATGAGACAAGAGACCAAATGACACAGAAATTAACAGCTATAGGCCACCGTACGACCTTCAACAATGAGCAAAGCCCATACCGCATAGTCAGCTATAAAAGGCCCCGAAATGACAAATGTAAAACAATTCAAACGAGAAAACTAACGGCCTAATTAATGTACACAAAAAAAATGAACAAATATGTAACACAGCAACAAACGACAACCACTGAATTACAGGCTCCTGACTTGGGACAGACACATACATACAGAATGTGGCGGGGTAAAACATGTTAGCGGGATCCCAACCCTCTCCCTAACCAGGGACAGTTGTGTATGTTTTTACGCGAAAACTTTACGAAGTGTCTGGCATTAACACAGCTGTGTTGACTACTTCCTTTCGGAAGGATTCATAGCAGTTCTGAATCATTTTATTGTCTATTGACAATGTATTTTTTTCTCTGTAGAACATGGTGCTAGTTTATTTCTGTGGAGATAACCAGGAAGAAAAGACACTTTTATTGAAGGATTTCAAAAAAGCAACGAAGAGGAAACCAGACCTTATACCGGAAGTACATAGCAGACGGGTAAGAAGGAATGGAGGACAAGACAAAACCGTTCAGTACTGGGAAAACATCATAAAACAACACCATGAACAGGTATTTATTTGTAGGTTATGACACTAATAAATTGTCTCCGAATTTTTACCTGCCATGCGCAACTCAACGGATGTCATTGATGGAGCAGTTTATCTAGTTTTAGCGGGTTTCGTGTTACTCAATTTTCTTGTTTTTTTTACTGTTGTCTGTCGTTTGCCGTTTTTCTTTTTTGGTCACGTTGTTGCCTTCTTTCCTTGGACTTATAGGGTTTAAATGAAGTTGAAATCATCCCTTTGGAAATTTTACGGACGCCATCACGAGTTGGTTGACCGTTATGGAATATCCGTTTCACAGATGAAAGCGGATATAGATATAAGAAGATGTGGTATGAGTGCCAATGAGACAACTCTCCATCCAAGTAAAATTTATAAAAGTAAACCATTATAGATCAAAGTACGGTCTTCAACACGGAGCCCTGGCTCACACCGAACAGTAAGCTATAAAGGGCCCAAAAATTACTAGTGTAAAACCATTCAAACGGGAAAACCAACGGTCTAATCTATATAAAAACAAGAAACGAGAAACACTTATGAACCACATCAACAAACGACAACTACTGAACATCAGATTCCTGACTTAGGACAGGTGCAAGCAAATGCAGCGGGTTTAAACGTTTTAATGGTACCAAACCTTCACCCTTTTTCTGAAACAATAGTGTAACATCACAACATAGAAAGACACACTATAAAATATCAACTGAAATAGCTTAACTCAATCAAAGGACATATTAACACCAGTGAACATTTTGGAAAATGACGCTGTCAAAGCGTCAATTTTACTATACCATTGACCAGATTTCATTTTATCGCTTCCGGTCGCTTCCAAGCCGCCTTCCGAACTCGGTTCCGTATTTTACATAACTATGTCCTGTACAGAATTTCATTCTTAACCTGTCCATATATTTATTGTTATTAAATGGTATTTTGAGCTATCCCTTTGGTATATTTTTCATATTTATATGAGCTTTCGCTTTTATGTGCATGACTTTCCATCCGTAAAAAAATCAGAATATAAATAGATCCGTATTGTTATGGTTTTGGACTTTTTACATACCAATGATAACAAATCGCTATCGCTAGAAAATAGTTCTTGAAAGAATGTTTACCTTTCTTGTCAGCTGAACTTTGAAATCATTCAAAAAATAATAATCGGAATCATCTTGAAATCATACGAAAGATAATGGTCTTTATCAAGATTTAAGAAGTTTTTAAGAATCGAAAATTAGTAATACGGTTATATCCACGCGGTGCGTATGTATTTGTAAGTTACTGCTGCAGACATAATATAGGTCAAATATCGCAAGGGCCAGTTCTATTAAAGAATACAATGGCGATAATTGCAGAAGTTTTTCTGTCAAAAAGACTTTATTTCTTTCTGGATTTCTTCACTTTAAAAAGAATTATAAGATGCAGAAACTTTATGAAAGGAGTAGGCAGTGCTCAATGAATCATACCAAAAGTATTTAAGGAAAGTTTTACCCTTTCTCTGACAACGTGGTCTCGTCCATTTTTGAAACATTACGATTATTTCATTACTTTTTCGAGTTAACAACTAAACTATTGAACCTGTATTGTTTTGAGAAAAGCATTCCTGTTGTCTAGGTGTTCATTACAAGCCCGTATTTTCCGATTACTTTTTCAAAATCGGATACGAAAATTTCTTGAAAATAAATAAAAAGTATTGAGATTTGCCATCCACTTTTCAATAACTATTAATTAAATATTAATTTAAAATCAATGTTAACTGTGGATGACTTGGATAAGGAATGGCATTTAATGATTCCTAGAGATACAGCAAAATGTGTAAACAGGAAGTTGTGAAGGGAGACAATTTCAAAATTGCTAAAACAAGTATTGTCAAATCTTGTAAAATATTTCTGGTGGCAATAATTCACATATTCATAAAATAACCAAACACAACTTTTAAAGGTGGTTGTTATGTTTCAATTCGCAAACATTTATTTATTGATAATCCACCTTTAATAATAAAAAAAAACTTCTTAAAAAAAAGAATTCTATCATATTTATCTTGGAATATGATCAAATATGTTAGCCTATTTTAAACATGCCTTTAATAACATTTCAGTACTTATGGAAAGAGTTATTCCATTTCTTCCTTTGATATTTAAGGATATACCAATTTTAATTGCAAAATTGTAATTTGATAAATGTAAATAAAAATTAATGAAGAAATTCCAATTTTGTCATTGTAAACCTTCTTAAATATGTGTATAAGTAAATTATGAAGCTGTAAAGGATATATATCTAGTTTATAAGTCAAACAACTGAAAGTGAGAAAAAAAGATATACCTACTGTGCTACATTTGGGGACGGGTGGTAATAAAATCAAATTATTTAAGTTATCTAGGCATTTTAATTTTTAAAGTTTAATTAATAATTGAAATGTCACTTATTTGCATTTCAGTTAATGCACATGGCACATGTATAAAAATCCAGGTCTTTGTCTATTCAATAAAATAAAACTAACATGGTAGTTATAAATAAATGTAACATCAAGTCACAAACATGAAACTTAAGGTGAATCAATCTTAAATCGGGCGCTAAATCCACAACGCTATAAAAAATATCCTGGAGAGAACACTGGATTGTATTGCTTTCAGAGTTATATAATACACCTTGCCTAAGAAAAAGGTCTAGCTAGGTCCTTAAAAAATGAGGCTATAATGATGTAAAGTGACTTATAACTGCCAACAGCCACATTATTTAGACTCTGGTGGATAGCTAGCTAGTTATCAGACTGTTATCTCATTGGCAATCATGTAACCACATCTCCTTATTTTAGTACGGGTTAATTATTTGAAATAAATGACTCACAAACATTAAATCATTTGAAAAAAAAGATAATTCTGCAATAATTTATGTTGTCATTTAAAGATTTCAGTTTATATATATATATAATATCAACAATGAAATTTGGTTGTATAAATGGTGTCACTATATTTGTAATTGTCAAACTAGTATAACAATACTATTGTCTAAATCTACAGAGTTTGATCATCCTTTAAGTAACAGAAATAACAATGTCACTAAGTCACTTGTAACTTATCTCTTAAATAAGGACTATGTGGGGTATAAGAGCTTGCTTACTGCAGGCTCTTCATCATCATTTTGTTAAATAATTCTACAAAGAAGGGGATAGTCTGTTAATGTATCCTTGACTAAGAATAATGAAATTGCAAGAAACAAATTCACATATTACTTTGAATATTGTAGATCGTTCAGGTAGTCTTGAGCTATTTCTTTATACAAAAGAAACAACCAGTATATAAATATAGTCATGTTACACCACTGTCCCAGGTATGGGAAGGGTTGGGATCCCGCTAACATGTTTAACCCCGCCACATTCTGTATGTATGTGTCTGTCCCAAGTCAGGAGCCTGTAATTCAGTGGTTGTCGTTTGTTGATGTGTTACATATTTGTTTTTCGTTCATTTTTTTGTACATAAATTAGGCTGTTAGTTTTCTCGTTTGAATTGTTTTACATTTGTCATTTCGGGGCCTTTTATAGCTGACTATGCGGTATGGGCTTTGCTCATTGTTGAAGGCCTTACGGTGACCTTTAGTTGTTAATTTCTGTGTCATTTGGTCTCTTGTGGAGAGTTGTCTCATTGGCAATCATACCAAATCTTCTTTTTTATATTCACTTCACACACATATATATATATCTTGACAAACAAATAAAAAAGCCATAGACATTGAAAACAATTCATTTCTATTCTATTGTCAGTCAGCATACCTACCATGAACTGAAAAGTCTCATAAGATTCAGTAGGTAAATTATGTGAAAATCAAGACTTGCATCAAAATATCCCAATATTAGAGACAATGGCGTCATTTTTCCTCAGAGCTTTCAGCTCTTTGATTATTAAAATATATATGAACAGACATACAGCCCAAACGACCACCACAAAAACAGTAATAAACACAAACCAATAGTCTGAAAATAAAACGTTTCCATTTCATATTATGGTATTAATTATAGCTTCAGTGATCCAACCAACGTTTATAAAGTCATTTATGGAAATATAGGGGATGAGTTTTTTTTTAGAAATACTTTAGTGTGTGTTTCATTCGCAGTAGGAATAGTTTTGCGTGTTAATGTATAATAGAATTAAATTTATGTATTATTTGGAGAGCATAACACAAAAAGGTTATTGTAAAATTTGATTTGTCTTTTCTATTATAGGTTCAACAATGCATCGGTAACGATACCAAAGTTTATGTAGTTATTTATGGGATCATTGATATCTTAGCTGACGCGATAGTCTCCCTTGATGGAGATTGTTTTCAGAATCTCCTCGATAGAAGCAGGAAAGTTGGTCAGTTAGTTCAACAATGTCAGTCTTCTCTTTTGTTTCTGTTACCTAACCAACAAGACATCCGTAGTAGCCGAGCAAGTACCAACCAAGATGGAATCCACAGAAATAACCGTCCGAAAGCAACAGGAAGTCGACAAGATGATCGGACTGAAAAATACCACAAAATCATAGCAATGTATTCCATACCTTATTTAAAACTCGGTTATATCGAAACAGGTAAACCCGAACACTTCAAAGATGGCACCTCGTTGAATGATACGAATACCAATGAATCAAGGATTGAGCTGATTAAATATGCTGTAAAAAAATACGTTTTCCCTCTTGATACTTTACGTTTTCGGAAGAAGGACAAGAAGAAGCCTATCAAACATGGACCTACCGAAGACAGTGATCACGTGACAACAAACTTCCTGTTTAACAAACCAATGAGAAAGAACGACGAAAGAATTGCTATACGAACTATAGACATAACAGAAGACACGTATACAAATGACTGGGTCATCATTCAGGGAGGACGTACAAACAGATTTATGACAAAATATCCATACTCGAAGGAAAAAATAGTTCAGCTATATTTTAATGTTAGCGTTCGGTCTGAAATTGTCAAGCAAATGCTTATGGGCACGGTTACTGTTAACGGTATGAATTATGCATTTCTTGGTTGCAGTAGCGAAGGACTAAAGCATAGGAAATGTTTTATGTGGCAGGGAACACAACAGGAAGTGACGTCGATTATTCAACATAATGGCGACTTCGATCAAAATGTCGTTTCAAAAAGAATGGCGAGATTTGGGCTTCTTTTTTCGGAAGTGATGATGACAAGCATGGAGATTCAAAACGATCAAATCGTACTCGAAGATGACATTGTGAGTGATTGTAAACGATATAACTTTACTGATGGGTGTGGATCGATAGGTTTGGAAATAGCACAGAGTGTGACTGCCGAAATAAACCGAATAGATAACACGGACATAATAACACCACCGTCTGTATTCAAAATACGCTTGCAAGGCTATAAAGGTGTTTTGACATTGTGCAAAGAAATAAAGGGACACAATATAAAAATCAGGCCATCGATGATAAAATTCGAAACTTCAGCACATCCTCGGCTTGGTATTTGTGAGTATTCAAAGCCATTTACATTTGGACATTTAAATCAGCAATACATTGCCCTTTTGTCTGCGCTTGGTGTTCCAGATGAGATTTTTACAGACTTTCAGACTGCACAGTTTGAACGTTTGCGGGGGATGACTGTTAATTTAGAAGCAACCATTTGCATTCTTCAGTGGCAGAAGAAATCAGACTTAGCCAGAGTTGTTATTGACCTTGGGAAGATGAATTTGCTGCCGTCTGAAGAAATGAAAGAACTTAGGAAACTGCAGGCACAACTTTCCATCAGTAAAAAGTCAAAGAACATTAGAATTGTTGTACCGAAATCAAGATACATTTTTGGTGTGTGCGACCCATATGGCATTCTAGAATATGGAGAATGCTATGTTCGAGTAACTGCAACTACCAGCGGTCATGTAAAGAACGTAAGCGGCCCAGTTGTTGTTTGTAAGTCACCTTGTTATCTCCTTGGTGACATCCGTGTATTAAAAGCAGTTTCAGACATGGATAAACCGGAGTTATCAAAATTAAGTCATCTAGTAGATTGTATTGTTTTTCCAATACGAGGCGCACGACCCCACCCAAATGAGACAGCAGGATCAGATTTAGATGGTGACATGTTTTTTGTTTGTTGGGACGAAAATTTGATTCCTCCTGTAACACGCCAACCGTACGATTATCCGGCAGCTCAGTCGAAACCAGAAGGTTGTGTTACAGTGGAAAAGGTGATTTCATACTTCTCTCAGCAGAATGAAGCACAAATCATGACTAATAAAGTCGCAAAATACATTCGAGCATGGTCAGATAAAGAAGGTATGATGTCAGACAAATGTGCTCAACTAGGGATGATGTTTTCAAGAGTAATTGATGCGGCAAAAACGGGAGCGGCGATTGGGATCCCAAAAGCATTGCAACCACCAGAGGACAACTCATCTAAACGAAAGTTTATATGGCAAACAATGGAGGAAAATGCTGAAAAGTTCAGGGAAGCCTTCAGACATGGTTTTGTGTCTGACTTCATGTCACACCTTGATTCACCCGAAAACCTAGATGAGAGTTTTAACTTAAAACATAATTTGCCAGATCTACCTGATGATTTAGTACAGGAAATATTAGACGAAAATCAGTCTAAGATTAAAGAATTCGACAAATTCCGTTTTGCATGGATTCAAGCAGAAAATGTGAATGATTCTGACGAGGATATTTGTGATTTATTCGTCAGTAAGTATGGACAATACATTGACTTTTCACAGTTCTCTTTGGAGGAGAAGAGATATGCATCAAATCTAGGGGTACCAATAGATATCATTCAAAATTCCATGAGAAGGTCCAAGTTGCTGAAAAAAGATGATTTAGAATGGTTTAACATGCACTCCTCAAGAACTCCATGGAAATTTTATTACGAAAAAGAGAATTCCGAATTGAACTGGCAGCATTTAGTGAAAGCCATTACCAGCTATGACAGTTCATGTGTTATGTTAGGGCTGCCCGATAAAATTGTTATTGTTTTACAATTTCTGTATAAGCTCCAGCAAGGAATGGAACAATATATATCCCCTGGTTCCATTTCTGCAGTGTTTTTTTCAAAGAATTTTGGATATAAATACAGGTATACAGTTGGTGAAGATTACTACATGGATTTGACTGACGATACATTACAGATATATCGCAACAGAGAACGTAACCAAACCTTTGTTTTCCTGAGGGCGTCAGATCTTAGAAAAATCGGAGGAAAATTGTATTGTGAGGAGAACAGAAATGCCTTGAGTGTAGACTTATCTCGATTTTACAGGAATATTTACAGTAATGAACGTCCGCATCCGTTACTCAATAAAACTCTTCTGACTAGAGTTGAGGTTTTTGTTCGAAATGATGATCCGGATAATCCAGCGTATTATGACGTCATAGATGCATCCGGAGACTTCCCTTATGAAGAGCAAACAGATGTAGAAGATCTTGATGATGAGGAACAATACTTTGACATTGATGCATTGTTGGACCAATCAAATACAAGTATTCAAGATCACGTAACCACAGAAGAGATTCTGGTTCATCTTAAGCTGGCAGCAGATCGGTGCAACATGTATGACTTCGAACATCTTCTTTCCAAAATGAATTTCGATGATCAAGAAACTAACAATACTATTGTTGATCTGTTTGTTTTACTGTTGGTAAATTTCATTCACAAGACAACTGGACGGAATGTACCTATGAAAATTAAAGAAAGTCTTTATTTTTCTGTTTCTATTAATCAAATTGCAAAAGACACAATGAAAAGACTTTACATTGCTGAATTGCTTTGCAGACTGAATCTTCACAGTGTTGCAGGACAGTTTTTATATATTGACGAAAATGAAGTGACAGTTCAGAGATTCTTTGACATATTAAACCATTGGCAACTATTTTGGTACGTTGGTATGGATATTGCTTTGCAGTTTATAAACGGATTAACTGTAATGACTTTAAAGCACAATTTGACATCGACACTGTCAAACGATCAAAGTCTGAAACTGAAGTATATCGTACACTTCAGCAGACTCCACTGTCTAGAACTTATCCACTCTATGAACAAATTACGAAAACAATTAGAGCAGAATCCATTGAATAGTTTGAACCCTGGCGGTGTGAGTAACCTGAAACTTGACAAACATCAGGACTACAACCTGGAAGGAGATACTGAACACGTTGAAGTTGTAACTTTATACAGATCAAATGCCCTCAGTTACATTCCAAAGATATATGAAGGTCAGTTTGTAACATTAGTCAGACATCGTGATACACCTCACTGCACATCGTACGCATTGATTGGACAAGTGATGAAAGTTACACAGGCGCCTTTTTTCGTTGAGGTGAACATTTTTGGTAGACTCCCAGATACAGTTCAACAATCTCTGGGCGCCGAACGACTTCAATTGTGGAAGATTGATGTAATTTCAAACATAATTACATACCAGCGTATTATTCAAGCTTTACAAATTATGGGAAAAGACATTGAAAAGAATGTAAAAGTACCTCTCTTCTCGCTTTTAACGTTTCCTGGATTTCATCCTGAAACGTCACCACTTAACAATGAACAAATTTGTAAGGATGCAATATCACCTGCATCGAAATATGCAAATGCGTCACTTTATCAACGGGATGTAGGAAGTTTTGAATGTTCCTCAGAGTGCATCGACAAACAAAAACTTGCCATAGAAACAGCACTAAAGGAAACTGTGTGCTGTATCACGGGACCGCCAGGCACGGGCAAAACAACAGTTGCCTGTTGTATCATTGAGAAGCTGGTGAGGCTGGAAAAGTACAAACATCTACTCATTATAGCAGAAACAAACATAGCTATCGATAATATAGCACGAAAATTACGAAATAAAGAATTCATCGTGAGGGTAGGAACACAAGACGGAATAGCAAGAGATTTGTACGAGATTTCATTAGAAGGACAAGCAAAAAGAATAGCTACATTGGAGGCAAAAAGTCTGACAATCAAAGATAAAACTGGAAAGGAACAACGCAATACGGAATTATATTTGGAAGTTTTAGAAAAAGCAACCGTTATACTCGCAACTTGTGCTTCTGTTGGTGATAGTCTCCTAGCGAAGCTCAGATTTGATTTTGTTCTTGTCGACGAAGCTTCCGTTACTAAGGAGACGACTCTTCTTTGCAGTCTCGTTCATGGATGTATACACTTAGTTATGATTGGAGATTCAATGCAGCTTTCACCATTCGTGACACAATCGCATGACCATATAACTGAAGAATCTAAAGACCTACCGGACGTATCATATTTGTCGAATACACTTTTTCACAGATTGAATAAATGTAATGGAGTACCGAGTATTATACTAGATACACAATACAGAATGCACCCTGAACTTCTAAAATTTCCCTCTCGTGAATTCTATGGCAACCAGTTATTGTCACATGAGTCAGTGAATTGTCTCCCTAGTTTCGTATTTAAATGGCCAGATTGGACGAAACCGATATGTTTCATAGATTCAACCGGTTACGAAAAATCAATTGGGTCTTCATACAATAACGACGACGAAGCAATAGTTGTTAACAACGTCATAGAAACATTACTTCGTGTCAGTGACAAAGATGTAGACGAGTCTTTTAAAAAGTATAGAAGAACAATAGAGACATTGTCAGTAAAACAAATCACCATATTGACGTTTTACCAAGGACAGGTCAAATGTATCAAGGACAAATTGAAAGCTCGCGGTGTATGCGTCAATACAGTAGACGGTTACCAGGGATGTGAAAATGACGTCATAGTAGTGTCAACCGTTCGATCAAACAAACAAGGTATACTGGGTTTTTCCGATGACAGATGTAGACTTAATGTTCTTTTAACCAGGGCGAGGTTCGGTTTGATAGTTGTAGGGAACAGCGAATCACTAAAAAAGTCAGAGATTTGGACAAGATGGTTTCATGCGTACGATGCCCCTATACTTAGTTCACAAGAGTTCAGCATGATGTCGGTGACACAGCCGAAATTTACAAGGAAGTATGAGAAGCCTTTTACAAAGAGCGTATCTGGGAAGAAAACGCGACAAAAAATAAATTTTCGACATTAATCCAAAGTTTGTGAACTGCAATTTACATTTTATGTCTTTGAAAAAAGCTGTACATACATACATGCATGATTTTAGGTTTACGTACCTTTTTGTTAATCCGTTTATCGAGAATAAAAGAAAAAAATGAAAAGTCTTGATCGAGAATTACGTTAATCTGTTGATCGAGAATAAAGGGGAGAGTTGAGAGTTTTTTTTTTATCGTTCATCAAGAATAAAAGAGAGTGTTGACAGATCTAGTTTAATCCGTTAATCGAGAATAAGGGGAGATTTAAGAGGACTAGTTTCATCCGTCGATCGAGAATAAAGGAGAAAGTTGATATTATAAGTTTGATCCGTTGATCGAAAATAAAGGAGTGAGTAGTAGTATGAAAAGGCCGATTCTGCCGCACATGCAGAAATCCTGCCTAAAACCCCTACCCCGACGGCCAAATGCAAACGGACGGCATCCCTATTGAGCATAGGGTAAATACAAGAATATGACTTTCGTACACAATGGATTCGTCGACATTCCCAAAGATGGAGATGACGACTTCATCGGCGAAGATGCCTTCCAGGAAAAGGTGCAGGACCAGAATCAGGAAGCCATCAAATGGAAGGATTTACCTATTGGGATGATCTATAAGATCTTGGAGGTGATTGAAGTGGAAGGTAAGTATGGCAAAAGCAGGATTCTCACTCTGAAAGACAGACAAGGAGAAACCGTCAGAGTATGGGCTTGCCCCACGCTTAACAAAGAGAAGGGTCCTTTGCAAGGAGCTTTCGTTCGGAGCACCGGATTCAAGCTGAGCAAGAAATCTAATCAGCAGTACCTCTCATACGATCTGGTGAGAAAGTGAAAAAAAAAAAAAAAATCTTAGGGACGTAAAATTTCTCAATCCAAAGAGGATTGGGAAATTTTTTTTTTGGTCACTTAGCACTTTGATCTGGAGGGTTCGGGAATGAGCGGGGAGCGAGGCGTAGCCGAGCGATGCGCGATTGGAAGAATCCTCCCTACGGCGCATGCGCATTCAGTTCTTCACTAAATGGGGTAGAAGGCCGGCGTAGATGATCCTTCTCGTCGTAGTAGTTCTTCAGGCAGATCGCAGGAGCACCGTCTTCACCCGCCAGCAGGGATTTGTAGGTTTTGGCTAATCGCACAGTATCTCGATGCTTCTTTTCTTCTTGACGACTCGGCGCGAGATCAAGGACAGGACTAAGGTACCTGTGGTACAGAGGCAGGCTAGGGATCCGATGGGGATGGATGCCACAGCACCCACACCAGTCAGGGCAGACCCTATGGTGCCACTAGTCAGCAGGAGACTGCCGACGGAGCACCCACCCAGGGCAATGGAGATGACCTTATCAACACGGTTGTAGATCTTCAAGGTATGCTCATATTTCAGGATTTCTGCTGTGAGCTCTTCTTCCAAGGATTCCACACAACTAGCATCCACTTGATCGGTCATTTATTTATAGGAGCATACCTAGGAGAGGATATTCTTGAATGGACTGTTGGCTCCCAAGATCAGACCGGATCCATCGTAAAATTTCTGACCGCTCTTCAAGTAGAGCCCATCGCCCTGGACAATGCGGGCGGTGGAAGGTTTGAGGGAGAGACCGCTTCCGCTAGGTTTCACGGAGCAGACGCACCCACCACTCTTCAAGTATAACCCAGAGCCGATGGCTTTGGAAATGGCAGTGCTACCCAGACCACTCAAAGCACCCACTCCCAGGGCCGGCAGAACGGTCTTTGCCAACATGGGAAGAGCTCTCATAGCCAGCCCGGCCAGCATGGGTAAGAAGCCTCCCACCTTCTGCATATTCTCCTTCAATTGGGCACTGCTCATCTCCAGATTCATACCACCGGTGCCTTGCTGCAGGAGCTTGGTGATCTTTGAACCTGTCGGGAGGTGAGCAGCATCTTATGATCGCCTCTCAAATTCGCGTGGGACAAGCGGATGGTGACTGGGCAGCCTTTCTTTGCCGCCCGCTGGAGCTTATCGGCTTGACCTTTCGTTAAGTTCAAACCATATTCTTGATACGTCATTTATTTATACTTCGCGAAGATGAAAGCGGATGGTGAGATGCTCGCCTCTGAGATCGATGGGCGTACCGTTCTGATCGGTGAGATACGTTTCCATGCGATTGATGGTTCGCAAGGTCACGGGCAAATATACTAAATTTTGGGGTTTGAAGGATCTTCTCGCCTGGGGCCACGCCGGGAAGAAGCTATAGATGGTGGACTGCTGGGTTCCGTCCACATAGCTTCCGCTGATGATATCGCTATTCACCAAGATGCTATTGATGCTGATGATATTGACGATATGCTCCCTTCTGAGTAGCCATTCGTGGCTCGGTCGAACGTATAGATCTGCCGCTCGAAGCCCAGCACGCTGCTGATGCTATTTGGGACGTCGAAGTCCACCTGATAGTGGTGGGCGAGGGTCAGCGTCGCTCTCAGGGTCGCACGGTTGGCGTCGAGGATGATCTTGGTTTTATGCTTATTGAGCCTCAGCTGCCGCTGAATCTCATCGCTGATATCTTCGATGCCGTAAGAGCCGGTGCTCAGCGCGATGGGAAACCAGTTGGCGCCATCGTCGGGAGAGTAGCGGAAGGAATTATTGCCTGCATGGATATTGGGGATCGAGTAGTAAGTCTCCAGATTCACCAATGCCATCTCATAGCTCCTTCCCTCCTTCAGATGCAGAGGCGGGTTGAAGCGGGTGAGGATTCGGCTTTGGTTACCGGACACTATAAAGGAAAATCCCTGCTTGGGGTCGGAATTATCGGCGATCCGTTGAAGCAGAGCTTGGTCCATTTATTTATAGGGTCGGCGGTATCGACAGATTTTTGGGTGCCCGAAGGCACTGAAAAACCTACCAATGGTGGCGGTCGCCTCTAGAAGACGACGTTCATCTTCTGGCCGTCGGACTCGAAGCGGAGGATCCGGTCGGAGATCACGAGGGCAAAGGCTTCGGTATTGGCGGGCACATTGCGATCGAAATCGGCCCGGATCTGGATATCCACGGTCGACTCTTCAATCGCTCGGACTGGTGACTCACATCGATGACGAAGAGTGGGTAGAGATCGATGAAGTCGGAGGGATTGATATTGCAGTTGCTGATGAGGCGGTCCATGCTGAAATATTTTTTCCGGAAATCAGCAGCACTCTTATAGACTCTGGCGATCTTATTTTGGGTGAAGCCGGCATTGAAGTCTACGGCAGGGTAGCGGTCTGCATTGAGGGTGACGTAGATATTTCGCAATCGACAGTGATCGAATACGGCCGCATTTTGGGTCTGGTCATTGCTCTTGCCGGTCTGGAAGGCCACGATGATATATCTGGGCTTTTCCCGACCGCTCTTGGCTGCCAGCCGCCAGTTAAATTGGGAGGTTTGAGGACGGCTATGGAGTCGCACTGTCGCATCCGGAAGCCGCAGTCGATCTTACCCTTGCTCTGGATGGTCTTATAAAGCCGCATTTTCTCCTGGTCGGATGGATTGACGTGGGGGACGAACCAGGAGATCTTACTCAGGATGATTTCCGCCACGTCGTTGACGGCGGCGGCCCTCAGCACGGCATTGGCATCCGAATCGCGCACGAGGGAAAGCTCGTGCTTGAAGCCGTAGACGATCTTGCCATAGTCGTCCACAAAGCCGAAGATATGCTTCAAGGAATGGCGAAGGAAAATGACCCCTTATTGGCAGGCTTGGTGATGATATAGCCGTGGCGAGCTGAGAAGCCGGTATTATCTGCATGGGCAGCGGCGGAGGAATCCTTATACCATAGCTGGTTGAGACCTTGAGATTTGGAGAAATCGTCGGGTAGGTCAGCATCCCCAGCATGGTGGTGGCGATCCGGGATCGTTGATATGCTCGATCTGCTGGCCGGAGAGTCGGTAGCTGATCGTCCGAAAAGATACATGATACCGTTATGGACGAGCGAGACCAGATCTCCATCGTCATAGGCGGTACCATCATTCTTCTGGAGCCGTCCTTCGACCAAGAGATAGCTCTCGGCGGGTGGAGGAAGAGATCCTGGGTTTCGATATTGATACGTATTTCCGCACCGGCATTATTCAGTTGGGCCCCAGCTTGAGGCTCGTATTCGTGAACCTCATATTCCTGAAGACTTTCATCGAAGGTCAATCCTTCGGTGATGGTGAGAATTTCTGACATCATATATTTATTTATAGCGCCGGACGAAGTCGTGGATGGTGGCGATGCCGCCGCCCGAGATGAGGTTATTCAGTCTGGCTTGCTGCTGGGAGGTCTTCGCAGGAATGCTGGGATTGCTAGGTTGATTGGGCTTGCGGGGCTTCCGGACCTTGCGGGTCACCTTATCCACGACGTGGTCCACGGCTTTGAGGCCCCTTTCGACCCCTTTCAGGGCTGCATTGGTAGCGGCGCTCATGGCCTTGCTGCCCAGCGTCTTCGCGGTAGAGGAGGTGAATATGCGCCCGGCTAAATTGGCGACCGCATCGAATAGTCCCCGCCCGCCGACCGCATATTTGCGGCGATAACCACGTTTCATCACTAATGGCATCGTATTTTATTTATAGGAGACTACGATGCAGCTGCCTATATTTCTGGTCGTCGATATGACCAAATTTCCTCAAGGCATCGAGGATGGCCACGATCTCGTTGTGCACCCCATTATTTCCAGCCCTATAGGCGGCAGCGCAAAGCTCAGACGATCCATCAGCGAATCGAAGTCTTTCGGCAGGAATACCGTCTGCAGCCCAGAACCATACTTATCTTGCTGGTAGATGCCCGAGACGATCTCTTTCCATTTATAGCTTCGGCTGGATTTTGGGGTCCGCGAGAGGACGGAATTTCCCTGATACATGGCTCCTGAGGCTCGTAGGATATCGCCGTAGGTCATCAGGTCTTCGGGATCGAAAGATTCGGGGCGCTTCTTAACCATGAGCTCCCAAAGGCCGGGGGTACCCTTATGGCGCACGCCATCGACGAAGATATCATCCCCATCGAAGGAGACGGGCGAATTTCCGATCATGAAGACGTCGTCCTCCACCCTCAATCCAAAGGTATGGTCGGCGTGAGGAGTCATGCTGAGCTTAAGATACTGAGTCGCCCGCGGGCCGAGGTGGGTGCCATGGGGTGGTTCGATGGGTAGTGGATCGGCAAATTCGGCAGGAGGGGGAAGGGCTGGCACTGGAGTGGGCAGCGCAATCGGGATATCTTCGATCGTTTTGGTGATCTTCGAGGCGGCCTCCTATTTGGGCTTCCACCACGGGCTTGAATATCTTGGAGAGGTTTCGGTCGAGCCCCATCTTCTCGAGGCGATGCTGCATATTGCTAGCCTGAATGCTACGCTTGGTTTCCTGAATTCCCTAGCGAGCGCCTCACGCTGCTTGGGGTCGGTGATTTTGATGAAGGTCATTTATTTATAGCATCGGACGCTTTCGAACGCCCTAAGCGTTGGAAAGCGTTTGAGCGAACGCCTTGAAGCGTTTGAGAGATCGCCTCAAAGCGTTTGGGCGATTGCCTCGAAGCGTTTTAGTGGACTCGGATCTTAAATCCTGACCAAAGCGTGACGAATTTTGGCGGCTCGTAGGTAGGGCATCGCACGACCTCGACGGTTGCGCACCGATCGGGAGGATCTCTGGGTTTTGGCAAGTGCCTTTGCATTTATCTCGACCTGGCTGGCATGGGTGCGTGCACTGGTGGCCTCGGACCGTCTTGACCGAGCATTGCGGCTGGGTGGATTTGGCGTAAGATTTCAACCTGGTATAGCGACCGGAATTCAAAGCGTCGAAATCTCCTTCGCCTCTATGGATGGGGCGAATGAGCTGGAGTCCGCACTTATTGCAGAAGCCATCCTCAAGAATATGGTGGCAGGGCACTTGCACTCTCCGAATTCCCCAGACGCTGGCGGATGCAGGGGTGGCAAATGTTGCCGAGAAGCTTACACTCGCACTCCTCCCGCACCGGCCAAAATAGTGATCCGCAGAGCACCCTCGCACCTATCAAGCCATCGGGGAGGTTTGAAGAGCATATCTATGAGGTATCCTTTTACCTCGGCGATGGATGGAGATCGACCTATCTCTAGCTCGATCTGATTCAAGAATGCGTATTCTTCATTCATCATTTTATCTTAGACTCGATAGAAATCTTCTAATTTGCATCGATATTTTCCAACCGCCTTGGGGCTCGTGAGATCGATGGTCACGAATCCGTACGGCTCGGCCCAGGATCGGTCGCAGAGGGCATCGAACTGGGCGGAGGTGAGGTCGCTGCAGTGATCCCGGCGGATATGATCGCGATTCTTGGCATCTTGCACGAAGAGGCATATAAAATTAGCATTCTCCCGGATCGATTGCCGCGGCAGCTTGAAATAGTTTTGGCAGAGATAGAAGCAGTCCACGTTATTATGGCGGCCGCGCACGTAGTAATCTTCGCACTTACTCTGCTTGCTCAGCATCAAATCGTCGAAGATCATAAGATTCTTGCGGGTGGGGTCGAGGTCTCGAGGATCCGGCACCTCGTCACCCTGCTCAAAGAAGAAGGCTTCGATATCGGCAGGCCGGGCGGTGGCTTCAGCATTTCCACCACGTCAATCAAAGAGTGGGGCAGGCATCCTTGACGGAGAGTAGGATCGGATATCTTCCTTCGAGAACCCTCTCCCAGTGCCCGCTGCAGCAGCTGGTAGATGGGCTGGTGAAGGATTTCCGAAGACGTATAATCGATCGTAGTCCAGCCACCCATCGCGCAAGAGGAGGTTATTCAGCAGCGTCGTCTTGCCGCAGTCCGACTTCCGATGATCAGGCCTCTGATCGAACGCTGCGGAGGAGGAAGTGATTGCGTCGGGCTGCAGCCACCTTATTATAGGAGATATTTTCGACGTCCATTTATATAGATAAAGAATGATTTTCTGCCTGAAGTGCAAGCGGCCAACCGAGACGGAAGGTCGCTATGAGGCCACCACCAGCAATGGGAGGCGGCGGACGGGTGGGCTATGCGTCGTATGCGGGCAAGGAAGTCTCAGTTTCTCCGAGGGAGCAAGGAGCGGGGCTCGTAAATAAAATGATCAATCGGCTGCCGGTGGAAATGCATCTGCCGGGGCATAATTTCACCGGGCCGGGCACCCAGCTCCATAAGCGTCTAAATGCAGATGGTACCCCCAAGGCTTGGTCGAAGCCCATCAATCGGGTGGATCAGGCCGCCTATCGCCACGATCTCTGCTACGCCAAGCATAAGGATACTGCCGCACGCAATTCTATCTGCGATAAGGTCATGCTAACCTCACTGGACACCATTCCCAATCCCACCGTCCGCGAGCTCATGGACCGCAGCATCGTCAAGCCCATCATCGGCACCAAGACTCGATTTGGGCTGGGGTTAAAAAATTTCGTTGGTCGGACGAGCTAGCCGAAGAGCTGCATAAGCCAGTCCGACGCAAATTCCAGAAGCGTCGCGTGGTGGTGGGTGGGGTGGACGAGACCTGGGCAGCCGATCTCGTCGATATGAGTGCCTTCTTCCGCGATAATCGAGGCTTCAAATTCCTCTTGAGCATCATCGATATCTTCTCCAAGTATGGCTGGCTGGTGCCGCTGAAAGATAAGAAGGGTGCTACGGTGCGAGATGCCTTCCGGACCGTCTTCAAGGATCGCACGCCCGAGAAACTATGGACCGATAAGGGCAAAGAATTTTATAATCGGGAGGTGAAGGAGCTGCTCCAGAAGCATGGCGTCGAGATTTACTCCACGGAGAATGAGGAGAAATCGAGCGTGGTGGAGCGCTGGAATCGTACCATGAAGGAGAAAATGTTCAAATACTTTTCAGCCAATTCCACGCGCGCCTACCTTCCCGTCTTGGACGATCTCGTCCGCCAGTATAATACCACCAAGCATCGATCCATCAAGATGACGCCCACCGCCGCCAGCCAGAAGGAGAATGAGGCCAAGGTATTCTGGAATCTCTATGGGGACCTACCACCCATGCAGCTGCCACGATTCAAGGTCGGAGATAGGGTTCGGATCACCAAGAAGAAAGGCACCTTCGAGAAGGGCTATACGCCTCGCTGGACGGAGGAAGTCTTCACCATCTCCCAGACCTTGAATACGCAGCCTCCCACCTATCACCTCAAAGACTTCAACGGTGAAGAGATCCAGGGTCCTTTACGAGCCCGAGCTTCAGCGCACCGACCAGGATATCTTTCGCATCGAGAAAATCTTGGGCCGACGCATCCGGGTGGGAAGAAAGAAATCCGCGTCAAGTGGAGAGGTTATCCCACCACCTTTAATTCCTGGGTCAAGGATTCCGACTGGCAATGATCCCCCAGTAGGCTTTCTCGTCCTCTCAGTCAGGACGGGAAATATTGCATGCTGCGGTGGGTGATAGCAACCACGGCCGCCGAGGGTAGGGTCGGTCGTGACGAACCCAGAATGGTAGAAAAGATTTTCCCGAGGACTTTTGCTCTCGAGAAAATTTCCGTTAAGGTGGGAAAGAGGATGGGCATCCGCACCCGTCAGACTCAGAGGTTATCCAAGTAATTTCTTCAAGCTTTTCCCATCCTTTCAATCGAGATGGGAAATGTTGCAGGATCAACCATGGTAGGAATTTATCTTCATTTCCAAGGCTTCGATTGCGTCACGGGTCGATTCGACCATGTCTTCGTTCGCGAGGGCGCGCTTGGATCTATCCGTCGTATGATATGATCTCACCTTCTCCTCGAGGACGTCGATCTTACCCTGCATCGCCATGGCTAGGTCTTGCCAGCTCTGGGCATACCATCCTTTGGTCACCGGCTGATCCGCCGCCGCCGGTGCTGGGAGATTCACGATCGAATGACCCCGCATATCTATATCACCAATCATCGCACCTCCGTCCATGGGTAGGCACTTAGCCACTTCTTTCTCCATACGGTCCAGCCGCTTCTTCTCAGCCTCCAGCGCCTTCGAGGTTACTTCGAGCGCAGCCTCCAGATCATCGATATCTTTCATACCATCTTTCAATTGCAGGTTGACCCAGCGCTTCGTCACGGCATCCGACCCCTCCTGAGGCAATCCCAGGCTAGTGATGCGATGATCGTTCATATCGAGATCCTGGAGCATCCGCCAGAGCGATACTCTTTTCTTGCATGTGAACCGAACTTATCCATTTATCTATAGTGAGAAAACCACGTCGTCGATCGATCGCCCATCCGCAAGCATCTTCAGCACGTAGAGGCAAAAGTGCCCGCATACTACGTCCCCACGCCTCTGCAGCTCATCGGTGCTATATCGAATTTCCGGTCTCAGATAGTCGATCATCTCGTCGGGTGGAGGCAGGCCGTAGGGGTCGAAGTAGACTTTGAGTCCTCCGCGCTTATGCCAACACGTCCAGTGCGTGCCGGGGCCATGGAAGTCGTCGTGATTCAGGATGCCGCATTCGATGGGGCGTGGGGTGGGTGGTAGGGCATCGCGCATGAATACGCCTCTGAATCGAGGGATTCTTAGGGTTGTGGTAGCTTCCTCCAGCTCTAGATTCGAGAGAGGCTTGTGAGGAGGAGGATGTCGTGCACGCGAATGATGCTCATTTATCTAGGTATGGGCCAAGTGCGGGATGGGCATCCGCACCCGTCAGAGTCTGCTAAGTGCGGGATGGGCATCCGCACCCGTCAGAGTCTGCTAAGTGCGGGATGGGCATCCGCACCCGTCAGAGTCTGCTAAGTGTCCTCACCCGTGAGTGATTCGATAGTGGCCGTGCGCGAGGTGCTGACGCCGTCTGGAAGGATGTGGCGCTTATCGTCCTTGGCGGAGAGAGCGATCTTGTTGATCTCCTCGGCGTAGATCTGATGGAGATGGCTGCGGAGGATGCTCATCGGTCAGTGGATCTCCTGCTGGGTGGTGAGGCATCGCTTATAGTCCTCGAAGGCGATGCTGCGCTTGATGACGCTCCTGGTGACTCCTTCGCCTTCTTGGTGGCCTGACCGTCGTCCATCTTGAAGGCGTATAGCTTTGCCCGGAGCCCCACGAATTCGGTCATGATCTTACCGCTGCATTCGTCCTTGAATTTTCCGATGACCTTCTTATTCACGCCGATGGGGATGCCGGAGGATGCTCGGTCGGGTAGTTGGACGTATCGAATTTTTCCTGCACGTGCGGCGCGATATCCTGGTAGAAGTCGGCGGTCTGGATCTCGTAGGCCAAGCTATCGGTGTCGGTGAAAAGCAGTCGGCCTTATCGCCGTACGTCTCCTTCACGAATCCGTAGTGAAAGTCGTACATCAGAAGCTTCGAGATCTCCAAGATGCACGCTCCCAGGTAGACGGGCTTATCGAACCTGAGCTTGGTCTTCTTCATATGGACGGCCGCCAGATTCTCGGTGAAGACGACCCGACGATCGAAGTTAGGCTTGGCCACGAGCTTCAGGGCCTGCTTCTCGGTGGTGACCAGCCTGACGTCGACGCGCTTCCGGATATTCTCCATGGTCTTGCCGAAGACCGAATTATTCATGAGCTTGAAGAAGTCCTTCTCGGAGTCGGTCTTGGCCTTGGCGCGGAGAGCGGTATTTAGGTCGATATATTTCTTGAGCCATGGAGATTGGCTGAATCCGATGATGCGATGGACTTTGGTGAGCTTCATCCCCCTCTCCAGATACATCTTGAGATTTCGATAGTGAAGGGTATATTTCTCACGCTTGCCTAGGTGAGGCACGAGCTTGCGGACTTTGCCGATCTCCACGTTCTCGGGCGCGAGAGGGTAGTCATTGTGGGCATCGTGAAGATCGCGCGGATATTCGAGATTGCATTCTACCATGGCGCCATATTCGTGGTCGTCGGGATACTTCAGAATCTCGTTGATCTTCTCCGGCTCCATCCACTCAAAGTCTCCCGTGGGAGGGCTGCGCCATCGCCCACCCGTAGAGATTATTGGCATCGAGGTAGGCGAGATGCTTGGTGGGCTGGGAGGCGTCATACGTGCTCATGTAGGGATTGTTGGCCTTGCCATGGCGGTGGAGATCATGGCGACCCTCCTCTCGTCCCTCCTCGAACATCATCAGCATGTCTGGATCGGTGAGAAGCTCCAATCTGACGCCAGTGATTTTGAGGGCGGCGTCGTAGGATAGCCTGGGGATGTGAAGTAGTGGGCGGGATCGAGTCCATAGTTGGCCATGCAGATATCTCTGAAATTCTCGAAGATGTCGGCTAGCAGTAAGACGTCGGTTTCTAGGTAGAGATCGTGATAGTCGCGTAGGGTTTTGCATTCGAAGGTCTCCCAGACTCTCTGAGCGTGCGCGTAGTCCTCGTCGCTAATATGTTCTCCGGAGAGCGTGCTGAAAAGGCTTTTTGGGTGGAAGCTGAGTCTCTTCAAGCTTGGCCGGCCCATCCATATAATCGTAGGAAATACCCCTTCCGAATCATCAGCTCGTGGCGATCGCCGAATCTCGCCTTCACGGTCGCGAATTGGTCGGGGGTGAGATTCTTAGCTAGGGTATCCAGGCTGCTCAGCATAAACCTGCACGAGTCGACGAACCTCATCTCCAGATCATCTACCTGCTTGGAGAAGCTGATATACTTCTCATCGGTATTGGGAATGCAGTTGATCTTACCCTTGGTGTGGCCAAGCTCCTTGACGAAGATGTGGGCGTCGTACCCGCTCAAATTGTGGAAGAAGATGGGATGTGCTTCGGGAGCTGGAAGCCTAGATTGCACTCGTTGTGCGCTGCGCCGCGATATTTCCCGGTAAGATGGTCGTGATCCCGGACCTTATCCTCCCAATTCATCCCTGCAGATGTGGCAGTGCGTGCTTGCTTCGAAGCTGGCCTTGTCCTCGTCCGTCATCTCCATCGGCTTGTTCTCCTTGTATAGCTTACCGATGGCTCGCACTTCCTCCTCCACGCACTGCACGAATTTCTTGGCAGCATCCTCCCCGCAATAGACGACTGGATCTTTGTAGTCGCCGTGAGCATATTTCACGTGATAGCAGAAGCCTGAGGGTCGCTGAAGTTGGTAGGCCTTCGTGTAGGAGTGGGCTGGATCCGGCTGGCAGGAATTGAGCTTCCGTGAAGCACTCGAAACCGCGTAGATTGCGAAGGGACTTTCATCTGCTTCTTGTGGTTGCGGAAGGCTACGGCGGACCCTTCGTCCGGCATATCGATCCTGACGGCATCTTTCTGGCTGCAATATTCCGTATGCTCGTCGAGGATATCCTGTCTGGAGAAGTGGGAGGCATCTGCGACAAAAGAAGAGCTCGTGATCATGCTCTGAGATTTGGGAGCTCAAGAGTCGTGAGAGGCTCTTGATCCAGCAGTAATGCTGCTTGCCCTCGCGAGTCAGGAAGAGGAGATCTACGTGGGTGAGACCCGTGTTCTTAGATATTCTAAGGGATAAACCTGAGATCTTCCTCCCCATCCTCACCCTTCTTTATGCCATCGAAGCCAAAGATGTTGACGTTGATGGTGGGATTCTGCCTCGAATTTATCGATCGACCTGAGCGAGACGGGAAAGTCGATGCCTTCAAATTTTAGCTCACCCACCCACTTCGCGTACTGACTGGGGCGGTTTGCACTCTTCTGATCCACTTCCTCATGATGAAGCGCGGAGAGGATAGCCCATCTAAAGCACTCCTGATCCTCGTTCTTCACGTTGATGATCGCCTTCTTTTCGCGAGTACCGATGGTGTTGATATGAAGGAACCCCTTGAGTGGTTTGAATTGGTTGAGATGGATTTCTAGCTTCTCGACGCTGCTGAAAGTCCACCCACCCTTCCCGCATGTACTTTGTCATACTTTCCTTAACCTTCTCCACCATGATCGCAATCTCCTGGTCAAGGTCGTCAGATTCCATGAGCATTGTCGTCCGTGATCTGAAAGGAGTGGTGACGTAGATATTCTCCCTTTCGCGAGGCTCGTTTTCACCATCTCCACAAAAGCACTAAGTGGACCTTTAATCCTTCTTTTGGCGAGAGCATCTGAGATAGTGGTGGAAATCGTGCTTCGACTTAGCTTGAGAAACGTAGCTACGTCATGCGGCTTCAAAGGTTCGATGACGACCGTGCCAAATACACCATTCAGAGCTTGTCGCCTATCGGCGACCTTGATCTCCTCCTCGACTGGAGCATTTTTGATGTCCTCTTCCACCATTTGGAGCAGATCGTCTCTTTGAGCTGGGAGTACTTTGTGAGACCACGATTCTTTGCAAGCGCTTTGAGCTGCTTCTTGCTGAAGACTTCCTGGCGGGTAAATTTACGGGTGGTTTCTCCTCGATGAGCTTCACCAAGGCCTCCTTGTTCTTCCTGCTGACCCCCCTCAGACCCTCATCCTTAGCTATTTGACGGAGGGTCTTCATGCTCTCTTTTACCACCATTTTACCCTCGACTGGGATGACCTCCTCCTCCTCCCGCTGTCGTGGTTGATTGCTATGCCTCCAGCAGAGGCCATCCTTCCCGGGCTTGCTCTTGCAGAACTGCCCCTTCTTCCTCTTGAGTGGGACGCCGCAGGCGGTTTTCTGCTCCCCTGGTTGATGCTCAAATCGCGGCTTGATTTTCTGCGCCCCACAATTTTGACAAATCTCGGTATGCTCATCCATCTGCACGAAGTTGGGGGCATTGCAGCACTGCTGCTGCCTTTTGGGGGTTGGGGTGCTTTCCTCCAAATCTTCCTGGGGGTTGGGGTGTTTTCCTCCTCCGAATCTTTCTCATTCTCCAGAAAGAAATCCTGATAGCGATCCATGTTATGATTACTGGATGCCATCCTTTTATTCATATCAATCTTGGACGATAGTACACCTCTTTAAGGTGTCCTTATCCACGGCCTCTTGGGCGACTTGTCTACCATCGAATACATATGCCATTCTTGTATTTACCCTATGCTCAATAGGGATGCCGTCCGTTTGCATTTGGCCGTCGGGGTAGGGGTTTTAGGCAGGATTTCTGCATGTGCGGCAGAATCGGCCTTTTCATACTACTGTGAGTTGAAAGTTCTTGTTTGACCCGTTGATTGAGGATAAAGGGGAGAGTTGAAAGTTCTAGTTTGATCCGTTGATCAAGAATAAAGGAGAGTTGAGAGTTCCTGTATGATCCGTTGATCGAGAATAAAGGAGAGAACTGATAGTGTTAGTTTGATAAGTTGATCTAGAATACAGGGAAGAGTTGTGAGTTCTAGGTTGATGCGTTGATTGAGAATAATGGGAAGAGCTAAAAGTGTTAGTTTAATCCGTTGATCGCAAAAAAGAGGAGAGTTGAGGGTTCTAGTTTGACGCGTTGATATAGAATATATGGGATAGATGAGAGTTCTATTTTGACCCGTAGATCCAGAAAAGGAGAGCATTGTGAATTGCTGACACATTAATCAAAAATAAAGGAGAGATGAGAGTTCTAGTTTAATCCGTTGATCGAGAATAAAGGAGATTGTTGAGGGATCTAGTTTGGTCTGTCCATTGGGAATAAAAAAAGAGTTGAAAGTTCTACTTTGAGACGTTGATTGAGAATAAAGGGGAGAGTTGAGAGTTTTAGTTTGATCCGTTGATTGAGAATAAAGGAGAGAGTTGTGAGATCTAGTCTGATCCGTTGATTTAGAATAAAGGAGAGAGTTGAGAATTCTAGTCTGATCCGTTGATTTAGAATAAAGGAGAGAGTTGAGAATTCTAGTCTGATCCGTTGATCCAGAATAAAGGGGAGTGTTGAGAATTCTAGTCTGATCCGTTAATCGAGAACAAAGGAGAGAGTTGAGAATTCTAGTCTGATTCGTTAATCGAGAATAAAGGAGAGAGTTGAATGGTGGATTAAACCTGGTTTAATAGCTAGCTTAACCTCTCAGTTATATAACAGTCACTTGAAGACTAAATAGTCGCTTTGAGAATAAATGGGAGAGTTGAGAGTTCTAGTTTGAGAAAGGGGAGAGGTGAAAGTGTTAGTTTGATCTGTTGATCGAAAATCTAGGAGAGAGTTGAGAGGTCTAGTTTGGTCCGTTGATTGAGAATAAAGGAAAAAGTTGAGAGATCTAGTATTATCTATTGATTGAGAATAAAGGAGCGGGTTGAGAGTTCTATTATGATCCGTTGATCGAGAAATAAGGGGAGAGTTGAGAGCTTTAGTTTAATCAGTTTATCGAGAAATAAAGAGAGAGTTGAGAGTGTTAGTTTAATCCGTTGATCGAAAATAAAGGAGATAGTTGAGAATTCGTGTTTGACGAGTTGAACAAGAATAAAAGAGAGAGTTGAAAGTTCTAGTTTAATCCGTTGATCGAGAATAAAGGGGAGAATTGAGAGTTTTAG
The DNA here is from genome assembly GCA_017311375.1 of Mytilus coruscus. Taxonomy (NCBI): domain Eukaryota; kingdom Metazoa; phylum Mollusca; class Bivalvia; order Mytilida; family Mytilidae; genus Mytilus; species Mytilus coruscus. Next base: position 8,532,843 of record CM029605.1, read on the forward strand.
TTCGATCAACGGATCGACAATATATTGGAGAATTGAGAGTTCAAGTTCGATCTGTTGATCGAGAATAAAGGGGAGAGTTGAGAGTTCTAGTTAAATCGTTGATCGAGAAAAAAAAAGAGAGTTGAGAGTTCTAGTTAGATCCGTGGATCGAGAATAAAAGGGAGGATTTAGAGTCCTAGTTAGATCCGTTAATCGAGAATAAAAGGGAAAGTTGATGTTGTTAATTTGATCCGTTGATCAAAAATAAAGGGGAGTGTTGAGAGATCTAGTTTGGTCTGTTCATTGAGAATAAAAGGGAGAGTTGAAAGTTCTAGTTTGAGATGTTGATTGAGAATAAAGGAGAGAGTTTAGAGTTCTAGTTAGATCCATTGACCGATAATACAGTTGAGAGTTGAGAGTTCTAGTTTGATCCGTTGATCGAGAATAAAGGGAGAGTTGTGAGATCTAGTATTATCCATTGATAGAGAATAAAGGGGAGAGTTGAGGGTTCAAATTTGATCCATTGATCGACCATAAAGGTAGAGTTGAGGGTTCAAGTTTGATCCATTGATAGAGAATAAAGGGGAGAGTTGAGGGTTCAAATTTGATCCATTGATCGAGAAAAAATGTGGGAGCTGAGAGTTCTAGTTTGATCCGTTGATCGAGAATAAAGGTTGGGGTTGAGAGATAAAGTTTGATTCGTTGATCAAGAATAAAGGGGAGAGTTGATATTTTAGTTTGATCCTTTTATCCAGAATTAAGGGGATAGTTGAGAGTTCTAGTTTCATCCGTTGATTGAAAATTAAGGGAAAAGTTGAGTGTTGGTTAATCCGTTGATCGAAATTTTAGGAGAGAGTTGAGAATTTTAGTTAGATCCGTTAATCGAGAGTAAAAGGGAGAGTTGAGTGTGTTATGTCCCGTTGATCGAGAATAAAGGAGAAAACTGAGAGTACTAGTTTGATCCGTTGATCGAGAATAAAGGAGGGAGTTGAGAGTTTTAGTTTGATACGTTGATCGAGAATAAAGGGGGGAGTTTAGAGTTCTAGTTAGATCCGTTGATTGAGAATAAAGGAGAGAGTTTTAGTTTGATACGTTGATCGAGAATAAAGGGGAGAGTTAAGAGTTCTAGTTAGATCCGTTGATTGAGAATAAAGGGAGAGTTTAGAGTTCTAGTTAGATCCGTTGATTGAGAATAAAGGAGAGAGTTGAGAGTTCTAGTTAGATCCGTTGATTGAGAATAAATGAGAGTTTAGATTTTTAGTTTGATCCTTTGATCAAGAATAAAAGGGATAGGTGAGAGTTCTAGTTTCATCTGTTGATCGAGAATAAAGGGAAGAGCTGTAAGTTCTAGTCTGAGACGTTGATAGCGAATAAAGGGAGAGTTAAGATTTCTAATATGACTAATTGATCAAGATTAAAATAGATAGCTGAGAGGTTTTGTTATCCGTCGATCGATCGACCCCCCTCCCCAATGCTCATGTGACTGTCCTAAGACATAAACCTTGTCAGTGGTTTTAATGTTTTATTGGTTGACGAGTGCCACATGGGGATCAGGATCTGCTTTTCCGGAACACTTGAGTTCGTGTTGCTCAGTCAATTTTACTATGCAAACTTTGAGGAGTGATGTTTGTCTTTTTAATGTTTTTCCTTTTCTATACGAAGGTGTTGTCGTTTACTCTTCTAGTTATTATTTTCATTGTCCTTTTGGTATCTTACGCTTATTTTGTTATTGATGCGTTTGTCCTTGAGGAAATTTGATGTTGATGGCAAAACTTAGATTAATAATGTGTTTGCATTAAATGTTTTCACATGTGCAGCAGGATTTGCTTATTCAGTGGCGGATCAAGAAATTTTCATAAGGGGGGCCCACTGACTGCCTAAGAGGGGGCCCGCTCCAGTCATGCTTCAGTGATTCCCTAAATCAACCAAATTTTTCCCACATAAGGGGGGGGGGGGGCAAATGCCCCCCCTAAATCCGACTCTGTTATTCCTCCGTTGCACATGAGATCCCCCTGGGTTTTGGTGGGGTTTGTGTTGCTAAGTCTTTAGTCTTCTATGAACTGTTTCGTTTACTGTTTTTGTGTTTTGTTCGATTTTCGTTTTTGCTATGGCGTTGTTAGTTTTGTCATCGACGTATGCGATTGAATATCCCTTTGGTATCTTCCGCCTCTCTCTTTAAACCTTTTTTAAACGCATCAAACTAGGCTTCTTTTTATACGCCCGTTTACAGGACGTATTATGGTATACCGTTGTCCGTCCGTCCGTCCGTCGTCAACATGTCGGACAATAACTCAAAAACGCTTGAACCAATTCGCATGAAACTTTAATGAAATGTTTATATCTATTGACCTGAGCTCCCTTTCGTTTTTATAAATTATAGATTTTCAGTTTCCTAGTTTCATTAAAAAAGGGGGATTTTACAGTTTTCGGACATTAACTCAAAAACACTTTAACCAATATGCATGAAACTTTGGTGAATTGTTTATATCTATTGACGTGAGCTCCCTTTTGTTTTTTTTATAAATTTCGGATGTACACGTTTTCGAGTTATGGGGTTTTATTTATTTTAAAAGGGGGGATTTTCCAGTTTTCGGACAATAACTCAAAAACAATATCACCAATTTGCCAGAAACTTTGGTGAATTGTTTATTTCTATCGACATGAGCTCCCTTTTGGTTTTTATAAATTTTAGACTATACGTTTACGATTTATGGGGTTTTATTCATTACAAAAAGGGGATTTTCCAGTTTTCGGACAAGAACTCAAAAATGCTTTCAGCGTTTTTAATGAAACTTTGGTAAATTGTTTATATCTATCGTTGTAAGCTCCCTTTTGATTTTTATAAATTTTAGATTTTACGTTTCCGAGTTATAAGATTTTATTCATAAAAAAGGGGTGATTTTCAAGTTTTTGGACAATATCCTTAAAGTGCTTAGAGCAGTTTTCATTAAACTTTGATGACTGATTTATATCTATTAAGATAACCTCCCTTTAGTTTTTTTTTATATATTTCTGATATAACATTGAGAAGTTATTGAACTTTATTTGCTTATAGTCTGACAACAGATTTACTAAGTATTGCGCAACAGTACAGTGTATTGCACAACAGCAAGAAATCTTTAATTGAATATAAATTCAATTCATATAACCAATTTCAAGTTCTTTGACTACATTTATTCAGAAACCTATAATATGTCAAATATTTAATTACAATCCAAATTCAGACCTGTATCAAGCTTGAATATTGTGTCCATTTTTGCGCCAACTGTTCAGGGTTGGACCTCTGCGGGCGTATCCAGCTGCGCTCAGCAAAGCAGTTTATTATACGACCGCAAAAAATTTTTGCGGTCGTATATTGGTATGACGTTGGTGTCGGCGTCGTCGTCGTCGTCGTCGTCCGAAGACACATTGGTTTTCGCACTCTAACTTTAGTTTAAGTGAATGGATCTCTAGGAAATTTTACCATAAGGTTCAATACCACAAAAGGAAGGTTGGGATTGATTTTGGGGTTATGGTACCAACAGTTAAGGAATTAGGGCCAAAATAAGCATTTTGTAACTTCCAGACAATAACTTGTGTGTAAGTGTAATGGATCTCTCTGACATTGTACCACAAGGTTCCATATCACAAAGGGAATGCTAGGATTGATTTTGGGGTAATTGCCTCAAAATTTTAGGAATTAGGGGCCAAAAGGGCAAAAATAAGCATTTTCTAGTTTCAGGACAATAACTTGTGTGTAAGTGTATGGATCTTTCTGAAATTGTACTACAAGGTTCCATATCACAAAGGAAAGCTGGAATTGAGTTTGGGGTAATTGCCTTAAACGTTTAGGAATTAGGGGCCAAAATAAGCATTTTTCTAGTTTCCAGACAATAACTTGTGTTCAAGTGTATGGATCTCTCTGAAATTGTACTGCAAGGTACCATACCTCAAAGTGAAGGCTGGGATTGAGTTTGGGGTGATGAATCATAAGGGGTTCAAAAATTTGGGGGATTTTTTTCCTTTTTTTTCTTTAAAATTTTCCATTTTAAGTTGGTTATTTCTGATTTATATTTAAAAGCAAATAATAATGATATGGCAGGAGATACACACCAAACAGGATGTATTGTGCAATAGCAAGAAATTTTCAAATGCACAGTATTGCGCAATAGCAAGAAATCTTCAATTGCACAGTATTGCGCAGTAGCAAGAAATATCCAATAGCACAATATTGCACAATAGCAAGAAATTGTCAATTGTACAGTATTGCACAATAGCAAGAAATATTCAATTGCACAGTATTGCGCAATTGCAAGAAATATTCAATTGCACAGTATTGTGCAAAAGAAGATACTTTGTATAAATTGCTTATTTCTTGACCAATTTCAATGGGGATTATTCTTGAATTCTTGGGGTTCTTTAATATGCTGAATCTAACCGTGTATTAAGTTTTGAATTTTGGACCCCGTTTTAAATTGGTCCACATTGAGGTCCAAAGGGTCCAAAATTAAACTTTTTGTTTGATTTCATCAAAAATTGAATTATTGGGGTTCTTTGATATGCCGAATCTAACCGTGTATTTAGATTCTTAATTTCTGGACCCGTTTTCAAATTGGTCTACATTAAGGTCCAAAGGGTCCAAAATTAAACTAATTTAAATTTTAACAAAAATTGAATTCTTATGGTTCTTTGATATGCTGAATCTAAACATGTATTTAGATTTTTGATTATGGGCCCAGTTTTGAAGTTGGTCCAAATCGGGGTCCAAAATTAAACTTTGTTTGATTTCAACAAAAATTGAATATATGGGGTTCTTTGATATGCTGGATCTAACCATGTATTTAGATTTTGATTTTGGGCCCCGTTATCAACTTTGTCCACATTGAGGTCAAAAGTGTCCAAAATTAAACTTTGTTTGATTTCATCAAAAATTGAACTCTTGGGGTTCTTTGATATGCTGAATCTAACCATGTATTTAGATTTTGGATATTGGACCATAATAGGTGAATGTCCAATTTAAAATTTTTAAGTTCTTAGACCACATTCATTCTGTGTCAGAAACCTATGCTGTGTCAAATATTTAATCACAATCCAAATTCAGAGCTGTATCAAGCTTGAATGTTGTGTCCATACTTGCCCCAACTGTTCAGGGTTCGACCTCTGCGGTCGTATCAAGCTGCGCCCTGCGGAGCATTTTATTCTGTATGCCAGACGCGCGTTTCGTTCACATAAGAATCACCAGTGGCGCTTAAGTCATCATAGTTTGATGGCAAAAACTAATACAAAGTTGCACAACATTGAAATCCAAAACTGTTGAAAAGTTGTGCCAAATACGACTTAATTGGTCTATTCGTGGGGTTTTGTCTCCTTTTGTTTGTTTATACGACCGCAAAAAATTTGCGTTTGTATATTGCTATCATGTCGTCGTCGTCGTCGTCGTCGTCCGAACACATTTGGTTTCCGGACAATAACTTTAGTATAATTGAACGGATCTCTATGAAATTTCACCACAAGGTTCAATAGCACAAAAGGAAGGTTGGGATTGATTGTGGAGGTTGGTTCCAACTGTTTAGGAATTAGGGATCAAAAAGGGGCCAACAAAGGCATTTTTCTAGTTTCCGGACAATAACTTGTGTATAAGTGTATGGATCTCTATGAAATTGTACCACAAGGTTCCATAACACAAAGGGAAGGTTGGGATTGACTTTGGGGGTTATAGCCCAAACCGTTCATGAACTAGGGGCAAAAAAAAAGGGGGGGGGAGGTTTTTCTGGTTAATGGACAATTACTTAAGTATTAGTCTATGGATCTCTATGAAATTGAAACACAAGGTTCCATACCAAAAAGGGGGAGGAACAAGGTTTTTCTGGTTTCCGGACAAATACTTAAGTATTAGTCAATGGATCTCTATGAAATTGTACCACAAGGTTCCATACCACACACAGAAGGTTGGGGTCGATTTTGTTGGTTGTGGTTTTAATCGTTAAGAAATAAGAGGCCAAATAGGGGCCAAAAACAAGACTTTTCTAATTTTCTGATTAAACGTCCCCATCCCATTGTCATTTCACATGCCGCACAGCCAAACAGACACACATTCAGAAACGGCACACAGGTATACATTCAAAATTAAGTTATTGATGGTAAATTTTAGAAAGTTCATGATTTTGTTGACTATTTTTAAAATATGCATGTATTTAGACACGGACACAATGTATCGGTAAATAAAAATCGTGTTAATGACCGCCGTTTTAGTGTAAGGAAAACTTTCCTGTTAATGAAATCCGTACAGTGTGAACATACTCAAACGTACGTTAAAATAAAACTTTTTTCGTGAGTGCAAAGCCTCTTTTCTGCATTCACCTTTATCAAAAACACTAAAACTTAAAAATTTGAAAGTCAGGGATGTATCAATAAGTAAAAACGTTAAGAGCTATATGATCAAAAGGGACCTAAAAAGAATACCCGAATTCATCTACGGTCAACTTTGCTTGAGCAAATGTTGAGGAACCTTATACTAATAATTCTTAATAATTTCTTGGTTGATTGTCGGATTATTAATCAATATGTAACGTACGATATTATTAAATGGGATAGAGGGTATGCTACTTTATGTATAGAAAAGTAGGTAATATATTCGAAATTTTTAATCGCACGTCATTACAATTTTGTTGTCTGTTATGGAATATCGGTGTTATAGATGACAACGAATATGTTCCAATTGTAACTACAGTTTCTATCATGGTATCCCCTCTCTCTTTTTTTTTTGCACACTGCTTCAACGTTTACTAATATCCCTTTGGTATCGTCCTCTTCTTTTTTTGGCACTTTCCAGCAATGTTTACAAATATCTCTTTGGTATCGTTCCACTTATTTTTGGCACACTATTACAACGTTTACGAGTGTAACTTTGGTTTATTCCGTCTCCTTTTCGGGCACACTATTTTAAAGTTTACGAATATCCCTTCGATATGTTTCGCTCCGTTTTTGGCACACTGCTTCAACGTTTATAAATACCCCTTTGTTATCTTTTTCTCTTTTTTGGCACATTATTTTCAACGTTTACGAATGTCTTATTTGTTTCTTCCGCCTCTTGTTAAGTTTATTCATACATCTGTAAACGTCAGAGTTTTACTGTAATATACCAAGGCCCTATAACTTCATCTATAATTTGTGTTTAACTATACAGAACACCTCGACTTTGTCTAATTATTCATTAGTTTGACCTAGTCCAACTTTATAAAAAGTAGTTCTGCAGCAATGATTAACCAATTCAGTTACTCAAGACATAATGATTTCCACCATCATAGATATATATTTCAAACCGTCGCTCTAATAATCCAGTTTAGCATATGTTCCCGATAATAAACTTTTAAGTGATATTTACAGCACCTGACATAGTGAACCAGTGAACATCATAGTGGTGGAGAAACCATAAATTAATTAATTATATGTATATATAGAAGAAAATGTGGGTTAAACGTCAATAATACAACTAATCACCTACATTCTAGAGGTCAACATGAAAAATCCGTTTTGAATAGTTACAATAAATAAGTCTACTGCTACTATATCCATTATGTCAAGCGCTATTTAAATCTAACATCTTAAGAAAAGATGTGACATTACCGAGTTTGTACTTGTTTTTTTCTGTATTCGTTCAGAAATTAAATTTTAATGTAATATTTTTTTTTTATTTTCAGTTTAAAAAGGGAAAAAAATACAAAAGAAGCAATAGTCTATTTAGACTGGTTCTCTTGTCTAGATAATTGTTCATATTACATATTTTTCCCTTTTTAAACTGAAAATAAAAAAGGTGATTATACATAGCTGGATCCCAGTCTATAGTCTATTGCCAATTCCGTAATTGACCCTGTAATTAGATAACAATTTGTACGAGTTGTTTCCCTTAGGAAGGACATACATTTTCATTGACAATGATGAGCTAACGGGAAAAGCTAATTTGTCTGGGCGTAATGTGCATATATGTGCCAAGGCTCCGTGTTGAAGGCCGTACATTGACCTATAATGGTTTACTTTTATAAATTGTTATTTGGATGGAGAGTTGTCTCATTGGCACTGTTGTGTAATATGGTATAATGGACGTGACATTACTATGTAGACAGTACGGTAGTTAGATATACCGCGTAGTCCGGTTCCCGGAATGATCCATTGTAAACTACCCAGCTCAGGATAAGATCTCAGATAGTTACCAGGTAACAAGAGTTGGCGTATTGGCGGGAGTATAGCGAGCGAGAAACACTTACCAGAGATATATCAGAGGATATTTGGTAAGTCAGTACAATTAGAGGCGTTGAATTGTATTAGTAATAGTAGTATTGAGTGATAATACTCGGAAATCACATCACTGGCGCTTGGCGAGCAGGGTTTCCTGTGATAAAGTACGATTTGAATCGAGACACAGAAGTGAGTACGTCACGTGTAATTGCGGAGTTCGTATTGCTACATTTGGTATATTATGAAGTGTTTGAACACGGATATACAATAAGCATAAAACTTGCGTTAATTACAGTGTTTACAAATTTTGTTGCATAATTGTTACACGTTTGGATAAAATTATCCATTTTGCTTGGAAAGTGGCGAAATTAACCGGCATCAGTTAAAATAAGACAAATTAGCCATTTCCGGAGAAAATTAGCCATGGTTGGATAAATTTAGCAATTTTCCGAAAAAATTAGCCGTTTTTTGTGTGGTTAGCCACATAGCACATACACATTAATTTTTTTTCTGGTTCAGCAACCAGTGATTTAATTGAACTGTATTTGTGTTAATATAACATTATGGCAACATTAGCTTTTCAGCAGCAATGCATTAAAATCAACAGCTGTTCTTATGAAGAATTAAGGTTGTTGCCTGGTGTGGGAAATGTCATAGCTGACAAGATTATGTCTATGAGAGAGACACTTGGTAATATTCAGCCTGAGCATCTTTCGGAAATACCAAGACTAAAAATTACTGAAGCGTTGATAGATTTGATAGATTTTTCACCGGTTACCCAGCAACCAGATTACAATACGCAGCCACAATTCAGTTATGATTTACAAGATTATGTTGACATTGGTGAGGTGAAAACAACTGCATTCCATTCAGGATATTCTAAACAAGATGCAGAAATGCATGACTTTTCAGATTCTGATGCACCTTCTGATGAATATTTGCTTAAACCTGAGCGTGAGGAAGTCAAACGTGATTTATCACGTCCCAGTTCAGCAATGAGCAAATCTTTAGATTATACATTGCAGTATGGAGATCATCGGTACTCATCAAAAATGTCCAGACCTGATGAAAAGATGTCGTTACTTCAAACTGAGTGTGGCGATCAAGATAAAGTTCAAGATTTTGCTAGTGATCGACAATCTAAGCCAGACAACATTCATAGAACAGATGAATTACGGTACATTACACCACGTACCAGATTAAATGTTGAGGCAGACATTGAAAACGTGATTATTCACGTAACAAAAATACACAGCAGCAGACCTCACAATTGGGATGGCAGCAAGGTCCCAATGAAAATCTTGAAAACGTGATTATTCACGAAACCATAATCCACATCAGCAGACATCACAAGTGGGATGGCAGCAAGGACCCAATGAACATAAACCTAGAACAGAAAGGCCTGTTCCAGTCCCAAGACGTCGTCAACAGTTAGAATCACATACACCATCAACTATAATTCGTCGTAGAATACCTTCACCTGAAATTCAACGCAGAATACGTATACCTTCACCTGAAATCAGACGCAGACTACCTTCACCAGAAATATTTAGGGAGCCTGTATATTCCTTGAGAACACCAAACCCAGCATACTATTCTACATTAAACAGAAATATGTATCCACCTAGACCATTTTAAGTTATGAGGAGTCACCGCAATTAATGCCTCCAGCAAAGCCAAAATCAAAGAACCTAGAAATACCAAAAGGACTGAAGTATGATGGATCATCAAGCTGGAAAACTTTTTACACCAAGTTTCAAAGGTATGCTGATCGTTTATCGTGGACTACCACGGAACGAAAAGACCAACTGTGTTGGTGTTTACATGGTAAAGCAGGTGATTACTATGCAAATTTAATTGACAGGGACCAAGGTGTGGATTATTTTGATGTAATTCACAAACTTGAGAAAAGGTTTAATTTTCAAGACTTGCCTGAGACGTTGCAAGTGCAGTTCATGAGTGCACGTCAAAATGCAAATGAGAAATTGGAAGATTGGGCAGATCGAGTTCTCTCGTTAGCCTGTAAAGCATTTAGAGATCTTCCCGACAATTATATGTACACACAAGCTATCTGGAAAATACGCCAGGGATGCTCAGATAAAGAAGCTGGTCAAAATGGAGCCACAGCCAGACCAACATCTGTTGAAGCAGCAATCGATCAGATAAAATGGTTCCAACATAACCACACAGCTATATTTGGTAAACCAACTGGTAGACGTGACCCAACACCAAGTCAGGATGAATCAAGTTATGATTATGATAGCGACCTAGCTGTTCACGCTATTGGTAAGACGGACACAAAGTCTGAATTGTCTAAACAAATGGAAACATTGCTAGAAAAGATGACTGCTATGGAAGCATTTCATAAACAGGAAATAGGAGACCTTAAACAGCAGCTTCAAAACAACAGCAGGAAAAACAGTTTCCTACACAAAATGAAGTCCAGCCAGCAGCCCAACCATTTAGCCAGCAAACCAACAAGCAAGGTAATCGCCAACAATGGCGTAACAGGCATAATAGGCAAGATAATCAGCGTCAATCACCATTTAAAAGGCGCTGGGGACCTATACCACCTGAAAAATTAGCAAATATGGCTTGCTATTTCTGTCATCAGTTTGGACACATACAACGGAACTGTCCTGAATTACATTCACCGCCAGGAAATAATTATACAGATCCTTTAAACCAGAAAGAGTCGGGCTAAAGGGCGGAACCCTGACTCAGTCCAAACCTAACCGCCTAACATTGAACACTATTTCAAACGATATTAACAAGACACCTGTTTCGGGGATTACCCCGTTAAAAACATGTGACATTTCAACATCTACAGATACTTTGTCTAATTCACCATTGCACACAACGCAGCATGATAATGATTTACAGCAAGTGATTGACCTTCAGATGCAAGATCCTGTACACTTAGGAGGAACTATTTGCCAGTTAGGCTCAGCAGCTATGCTTCGATTCACTTTAAAAGTACAGGGACAGTCAGTAATTTCGGTAGTAGATACCGCAGCGGAAGTAACAATAATTTCTGACAAAGTTTTCGAATCTTTCATTAAGAACCACCCATCAAAAGAAAACAACAATGCAGGCAGCAGGGCGTGGTATGCAAATGGATGCATTTGTAGTGGGACCAGTCGAATTGAAAATTGGTGAAAGAACATATAGGACAGATATTTATGTTGCGCCAATTGATAATGACATGTTATTAGGACTTGATTTTCTAGTAAGAGCAAAAGTGATTCTAGATTGCAGAAAATTGGTTTTTTTCATCAATGGAGAAGCATTACCTATGATTCATGGAGATGTTGGACTGGTACCGCCTGTGAACGCCATAGCAAGAGTTGCTAAAATTACCGTTCCACATAGAACAGTCATACCTCCTAATTCAGTTGTACAATTAGAGTCAGATTTGTCGGCAGAGTTAACAGATTTCATAATTGAACCTAATAAAGAGATAGATTTGTTAATCCCACGTGGTTATTACAACGCTAGTGTTTTGCCATGTGTCAGTTTACTGAATGTAACAAATAACAAGATAATTTTGCAAAGGGAACTCTTTTAGGCGAAGCAATTGAAGCTGATGTTGTTGAAACGGGGCCAGCCCGTCAGTAGCAACAACTGGAATAGCCAGAGATAACAATACACTACCGGAACAGTTACAGAACATATTGGATAAATCCAGTACACTCACTGAAGACCAAAAGTCCAAAGTTGCGAACTTACTTCATGAATTTGCTGATGTTTTGCACTAGATGATTTTGACTTGGGAACATTTAACCACATTGAACATGAGATTGATACAGGTGATGCGCGCCCTATCAAACAACGAATAAGACGAACACCCATGTGTTTTGCACACGAAGAAGAAAGCCATTTAAAGAAAATGTTAGATGCAGGTATAATAGAACCATCAATATCAGAATGGGCATCTGCGCCAGTACTTGTGCGCAAGCGCGATGGTAACGTGCGCTGGTGCATTGATTACCGGAAGTTGAATTCCGTGACGAAAAAAGATGTCTATCCGCTTCCCTTGATAGACGAATGTTTGGACACTTTGGCGGAAAACGAATGGTTTTCAAAATTGGACGCAAATAGTGCGTATTATCAGATAAAAGTGAAGGACTCAGACAAAGAAAAGACCGCCTTCATAACTAAATATGGATTATTCCACTTTGTCCGAATGAGTTTTGGTCTTTGCAATGCCCCAGGGACATATTCAAGAGTAATGAATCTCGTTCTCCGAGGTTTAACATGGAATGTTGTACTTGCCTTCCTAGACGATATTCTAGTAATGGGAAAGACATTTGAAGACCATTTACAGAATTTAAGATCAGTTTTTGAACGTTTCAGAGAGTATGGGCTGAAATTAAAACCCAGGAAATGTGATTTCTTTAAAAAAGAAATAGACTTTTTAGGCAGAACAATCAATAGAGATGGTATGGCCATTGGCAGTGAATATGTGGAAGTTGTTAAGAAATGGAAAGTACCTACGACAACAAGAGAAGTTGAACAATTTCTAGGCTTTGCCAATTACCATAGAACTTTCATAAAGAATTTTGCAGATCTGTCCTACCCTTTGTATCAATTGACCGGTAATAAACCGTACAAATGGGGAAATTTAGAGCAAGAGGCTTTTGACAGACTTGTAGAGGCATTGACAACAACTCCTTTATTGGCATTACCCAACAATAAAGACCCGTTTATTTTGGACACAGATGCTTCACATTTCGCAATTGGAGCAGAGTTGATACAAGTCCAAGATGGTGTAGAGCGTCCCGTTGCATACGGAAGTTTTCATTAACCCATGAGCAAAAACGATATTGCACGACAAGAAAAGAATTGCTTGCAGTAGTGAAATTCACCAGACATTATAGACACTACCTTTTAGGAAGAGAGTTTATAGTCCGTACAGACCATAGTAGTTTAACATGGTTATTGCACTTTAAAGAGCCACAAGGACAACTAGCTCGATGGTTAGAGGAGCTAAGCCAGTACCACATGACAGTCAAGCACAGGCCAGGTAAAAGACACCAAAATGCGGACGCATTATCACGTCTGCCAGATTTAGCCTGTTCACAGAATAGATTAGCAGCTGGAAACGTGCTAAAACACAACCTACCCTGTGGAGCATGCGATTACTGTACTCGTGCTCACCAAAGTTGGCTTGGTTTTCAAGAAGATGTAGATAATGTTATTCCTTTAGCTTCACATCAGGACTGTAAAAGTTATGAAACTATAGGACCACATACAGTACTACCGAGTTCTTTGATTTCTGATAACAATTTACTGAAACAGGACAATACACAACATACGTATGTGATTACAGAGGACAATGCTAGACCAGATAGTTCAACATCACAAGATGATAACCAGAACGTGACTAGTCACGTGATTGGGAATTTAGGTACATCTCAGGTCCAGCAACAAGTATTTGACAGTACAAATCAAGATACAGTAAGCCAGAACCAAAATGTTTGTCACAGTTCAGTTGAAATAGTCACTACACCACTTGGTATGTCAGTTTACGCGACATATTTGGATCTCCCAAATGTAAATGCCATTACTGAGACGGGTATAGAAGCCAGTACTTATTCATCAGAACAATTACGAGATTATCAGTCTAAAGACCCAGACTTGGAGTTAATACTGGTATGGTTCAGGGACAAAACAGAACCATCAGAGGCTACAATATTCAGATGCAGTCCAATAGCTAAGAAATATTGGATCAACAAAGATATGTTCTATTTAGATGATATTGGAATATTGAGAAATTTGGACAAGAAGGACAGAACACCAAGACTTGTGGTACCAAGAGATCTTGTTGAACAAGTGATATCATTATGTCATGATATTCCTGCTGCAGGTCATCAAGGTATGAATAGGACCACATTGAGAATTAAGGCAAAATATCAATGGTATGGTATGACACAACGAATAAGAGACTTTGTCAAAACATGCAGTACATGCAATTTACACAAGAAGCCAAACAGAAAGGCTAAATGTCCGCTTACCCAGTTTCATGCAGGTGCACCAATGGAGCGAGTCCACTTAGATTTTCTAGGACCACTGCCAGAGACGAAATTTGGGAATGCCCATGTACTAGTTATGGTTGATCAGTTTTCCAAATGGATGGAATGTATTCCGTTACCAGCACAAACTGCGGAACATACGGCAAGAGCTGCAGTGAACGAGTTTTTTTCTCGTTTTGGATTTCCATTTCAGGTTTTTACAGACCAAGGACGCAATTTTGAAAGTAAGCTTTTCAAATCCATCTGTGAAATCTTGCAAATGCACAAAGCGAGAACTACTCCGTACAGACCATCATCAAACGGACAAGCAGAACGTTGCAACAGAACCTTAATGGACGCCGTCCGTTGCTTCGTGTCTAGACAACAAGACAATTGGGATGAACATTTGGCACAGTTGGCAGGAGCTGTTCGATCGTCAGTTAACAGAAGTACTGGTTTTACGCCAAACATGCTGATGCTTGGGAGAGAGGTTAACCAGCCTGTTGATTTATTGTACAGCGTACCTGGTGCTAAAACAGACGAGTCACAAGATGAGTATGTGATAAGACTCCGAGATGCCATAACATCTGCACATGAAATAGCGCGCAACACGCTAAAAACTACACAGAATACCATGAAACGTGATTATGATGTACGTATTCTGGAAAGAGAATACAAAATAGGAGATTTAGTTTATGTTTTAGACACAGCTAAAATTAAAGGCAGAGCGAAGAAATTGGACCCACCTTGGAAAGGTCCCGGACTTGTATGTGCTAAATTGTCTTCGTATGTGTACAAGATAAAATTACAAAAAACTGTACTGACAATAAATCATGACCGTTTAAAGCCATGTAAAGACAGAGAAGTACCACCCTGGTTAAAACAGTGCCAGCACCGGTTACAGGACGGTGAAGATGTGACTAAGGCAACTAACCCAGACTTGTACTGATTGTGCAGAAAACCAGACGATGGACTGTTTATGATACAGTGTGATTTCTGCGATGAGTGGTACCATGGAGCTTGTATAGATTTGACATCACAGCTGGCTGACACTATGGTAAAGTTCAGATGTCCACGGTGCCAAGACTCCAGTACCGCAAGGTAACTTAAGATATAAGACAAGATTTAACATGATGTACATAAAGAGCAGATTTGTGTGTACATAGAGGATAACGTAAATCAGCTGTAAATTTTAATTGGAAATTAGATCATCAGTGAAATGTTTACAATATATATATATCAAGGAATGATATGCTAGTTTCAACATGTTTAAAGTGAATCCGCAAAGCGACAACGGAGAAATTGTGAATTTTGAAAAATATATATATATATACAGGTGTGTTGTTAATATGTCGATCAACATTGGAAAACATCTATAAATATATATTCGGAGATTTATTTTTTATCCCCGTGGTGCGACCAGACGGGGTGGACTAAAGGAAGATAGTGAATATTCAAATAGGAAGTAAACTCACTCCTTTCAAAGTGGGGGGGAGTGTTGTGTAATATGGTATAATGGACGTGACATTACTATGTAGACAGTACGGTAGTTAGATATACCGCGTAGTCCGGTTCCCGGTATGATCCATTGTAAACTACCCAGCTCAGGATAAGATCTCAGATAGTTACCAGGTAACAAGAGTTGGCGTATTGGCGGGAGTGTAGCGAGCGAGAAACACTTACCAGAGATATATCAGAGGATATTTGGTAAGTCAGTACAATTAGAGGCGTTGAATTGTATTAGTAATAGTAGTATTGAGTGATAATACTCGGAAATCACATCAGCACTCACACCACATCTTCCTATATCTATATAATATTTTATGTTTTTTTAATTCTTTTCATTACATTTAATCTTTTGTTTAGCTGGATACTTTTGATATCAATATGTATCTTTTTAAATTGGTTAAAACGTATATATATATATATATTTATCGCTTTCTACTTATCATGCTTTGCATCAGCAACACCCAATAAATCCGACGCCTCGTGTAAATAGAATGCCACGCTCTTTGCACGTTAGGAACCCTTGCAACAATATTTTAGGGGTCCGTAGGTGAAAAATTTCTAGATCTGTCCCTATCCAATATAACTCATTTTCCCGTGGCAGACCAAATTATCCCAACCTTTATCCAAGACGACCTTTATTACAGGACCAACGTATTTATTGTTAATTTGTTTTCGTCCTGAACTTGCATGAAATAATTGCCACTTAACGTTAAGCATGCATCAATCAATCAATCACGTAACAACGAAGCTGTTAATTCCTTCCACTCCCATTTCGATGTCAGTAAAACAAAACTCAACACATAAGTAATATGATAATCATATTTTGGCATAAATAAACATTTACAATCATACATATGTCATAAATAATTTTTCATTTAAAGTCCATATTAATTATAAATATTAACTTGGAAGTTACTTTCTTTTATTAGAATTCAGTGAAAACAATCTGGCCAGGGAGGGGGGTTGCAGTTGAAATTAAAAGGAATATTTTTCACATTAACATATATTATATCTTTCAAATAAGATTTAATATAGTTCTTCAATTGTCAATTTTTAATTTATCCGGATTTTTTTATTTTTATTTTTACTAAAAACTAACGTTGTCTCACTGTTTTACTCATCTATATAAATAAGATGTGGTATGAGTGCAAATGAGACAATTCTCCATCCAAGTCACAATGTGTAAAAAGTTATTAAACCATTATAGGTCAAAGTACGGCCTTCAACACGGAGCCTTGGCTCACACCGAACAGTAAGCTATAAAGGGCCCAAAATGACTAGTGTAAAACAATTTAAACTGGAAAACCAACGGTTTAATCTATGTAAAAAACGAGAAACACTTATAGCAATTGGTTCATGCGATGATAAAGGCCCCTCTCTATTTCTTTGGAAAGAAAGAAAGGGGGGATGGGGCTTTACCATCGCAGGAACAAATGCCTTTAATGCTCCTTGTTGACGGCCTCACTGATTTTGAGAAGAATGTGTCTGTAGTGATTTTACAAGAAATTAAAGAAAAAGTAAAACATGACCATGATGACCACGGAGGCAGAGTAGGGAATTCATAAACAAGGTCTTTCGCACTCACCAATCAAAAACTCTTCTTGGACTTTAGGGAGCTTCCATTTGATTTTTATGGGGAGGGCTAGGATGAAATTTGAAAAAATAAGCAGGACAAGAGTTTTGAGTAAAAAAAAGGCAGGATCAACTTGCCAAAAAAAAAAAAAAAAGCAGGATGACAATTTATGAAAAAAAAGTCAGGATAAACTAATAAAAAAAGGCAGGATCGAATAGAGTGAAAAATAAAAAGGCAGGACAGAGATTAAAACTAAAAACAGATGCAGGACAAAATTTTTCATTCTAGCCCCTTTAATCAGATTGCTATCCAACAGAGTTCAAATGACGTGGATTAAAGCAATTATTTTGTAGGCCATCAATCGGCCTTCAACAATAAGCAAACCCCTTACCGTATTATCAGTTATAACAAACCCGACATAACAAAATGTATAAAAATTCAAACGGAAAGACCAACAGAAAATGAAAATAAATGGGGAATGTGTCCATGGGACACAGATGATGCCCCCGCTTGCATATCATATAAAGTTATAAACGGACATAACTGAAGAACAGTAAAAGTGACCCTACCCAAATGTGTACTTGATCTGAGTTTTGTGGTAATAAGTATTGTGTATAAGTTTCATAAAATTTGGTTGATGCAAACTTAATTTAGAGAACGGAAACGAAAAATTCAGCAATTTTTCCATTTGTAAAGGGGCATAACTCTAGAAAATTTAGTGACGCCCCCAAAATTCAAACTCAAAATCTGTATTTTGTGGTAATAAGCATGTTGTATAAGTTTCATAGCATTTGGTTGAGGCAAACTAAAGTTAGAGAACGGAAACGAAAAATTCAGCAATTTTTTTGTTTGTAAAGGGCATAACTCTAGAACGGTTAAAGTGACGCCACCAAAATTCAAACTTGATCTGTGTTTGTGGTAATAAGCATTATGTATAAGTTTCATAACATTTGGTTGAGGCAAACTGAAGTTAGAGAACGGAAACCAACTTTGGTACGTACGGACGTACGTACAGACGGACAAGGGTAAAACTTAATGCTCCCTCCGCTACGGCGGGAAAAATGACGGGCAACATCCTACGACAACTACTGAATTACATGTTACTAGCTTTCATTGGTTAGGGACATACAGAATGCGGCGGGGTTAAAACATTTTTGTAAGACACACACAAAGGAGCAGGACCTCCTTTACCTTATAGTGGTGCAACATTACAAAGTTAGAACAGATTGTAAAAATCAATTGGAAATGGCTGTACTCGTCAGATCGACACGATGGCCAAAGAGTTCTGTTAGTCATAATCATTGACAAGTCCAAAGAGTAAATCTGTGTAAAGAGTTACCGTAACAATTAAGAAAACCATACCAGTGTCATTTATCAACCATTTCTTTAGATGAAGATCAATGCATGAAGTATGGGGCACTTGTGTTTTATTCCTGAAATATTGCAGAATTTACATTTTCATCCTGTCTAATGCAAGGTGATTTATCGGGCTCTTACCGGGCTAGGAGATTCATTTTCAAAACCCCTCCGTGTGGCTTAACGGAGACATTTCATACATTGTTGTACATGCAGTGACCTGTTATGCTACATAAATGCTCAGTTAAATCTGTAGTCCTATTGTATTGTCATTGATTCAATATTTCAGGTTTCATTCTGTCCAATGTCATAACCAGACAATGGATCTTAAGAAAACTACAAGTTTTACATTTTGTCATTTCGAGGCTTTTCAAAACCGACTATGCGGTATGGGGTTTGCTCATTGTTGAAGGCCGTACGTTGACCTATAGTTAATTTCTATGTCATTTGATCTCTGGTGGAGAGTTGTCTCATTGGCAATCATACCACATCTTATTTTTATATCATACATTTGTTCATTCATAGTTTTTGCAGGGTGTTTTTCCTAGCAGTAGATATTGAAAAAGTATGATTACTAAACGAACGAGCAACTCCTATAATGAGCCTTTGTTATAAATTTCAATTATATGCTATTTGTATGATCATTTGGGTAGCAAACCAAAAACATCAATGATAAATGTGGTTTAATTATCTATGACGGGTTAGATAATGGTCTCTCAAAAAAGTATGGTTTGTATTTTTCTCCAAATAAAATCATGAATATAATTATAATAATGAAGTACTCCAAGCTAATATTTTTGATATCTAGATATTCAGTAGAGAGTAATTATAATACAACTGTACATTTCTGAGCTCATAGCATGAAAGTCATGTTTTGTCCTCTTTTTGTTCAAGAAAACGTTTTTCAAATTAATACATGTAATGTTGTTGTATTTGACAGATTAAAATACTTTTGTCTCCCTTTCGAAGGAAGATTTGATGGTATAGTAGATTTTTCTCTGGTTTCATACAAACTTGTAAGGTGTCTTGCAATAAGACTGCGAGTCTCATATCAATATGACTTTCATGTGACCTTTACATTTGACTGAAAAATATATAGTCACATGGGTGACAGTGCAGCACCTCAATGATGTGATGTGACACATATTTTAAAAGATGACATCGAATTTAAAAATTTTTACCTTCAAATAATTTGCTTTATTTAGTTTTAAAGCACAGTTGCTTCTTTGCCAAACGTGCAGCATTAAGAAGTAAAAGCTGAAACTGGTCAGAATGTGAATAAGTTTATGGTGACATTAACCAATTAAAGATCACACTTAATGTGTACCTCTAGAACAAAGCAGTGCTTACATTCATTCGGTATGAACTTGTTATTATCCGTCTATGTGGATGTAATATTTGGTGCTGGACTTTGAACAGCCATAAATCAATCAATCCAACAATACTTGTCAAGCTCTAAAATGTGTATTGTCTTTTTCTTTATTGGAACTAGATGACCGTAAAGTTATCATCTTGCAGGGAATCACTGTGCCAGGTTGGTTGAAAATCTTAAACTATCGTCATGTAGTTACCTCTTTTTAACTCTCAGGCTTTTGTCTTTGTGGACAGTGAGCAAGCTAAAATATCCCATGCTGTAATTTTTTTTACCTTATAGTGTAGTAACTTGCAGGCAGTTTTATAAGTATAAATCTCCATCCAAATCCAGATGATCTGATAGAAAACATATGTACCATTTTGGTGACAATAATTATACAACAATTTAGAATAGGATTTAATAAAAAAAAATAATTAAGGGTTCCAGGGAGGTAATTTTGTTTTTATAAAATCAAATCTTTGAAAAGATGTTTATTCCCCCTTTTTTAAGAAAAAAAAAACATTTGTAGCTTTTTATATAGTGTCTTTCAAATGTGCAATAAAGTTCTACATTTTGCTCCATGTCACTCATTTCAGTTGGAGCATTGCAGTAATATTCTATTTTTTTATTTTAGCATCTAAAATTCCTAACTATGCAACTTTATTAAATTCAGGCAAACCATTGGTATGATTGCATACAAAGTGCAATGTGTGCATATTTGCACTAACTGCGCCCCCTTTAATAGCAGATTTATTCCTGTATTGCTATGAATATCAGTTTATGACCAAACTTAGTAAAGACACGTCATTGTTACATTTGGTTGATACATTCATCAATACCTACCGTTATCTTGATGATATGTTTTCGTTAAATAATCCAGAGTTATATAAATATACTACCGAAATTTATCCAAAGGACCTTACTTTAACTAAATCTAACATAAACAGCAGTAATTGTCCTATTCTGGATTTAGACATTTCAATTTCTAAAGGGAACCTCCATACTAAAATTTACGACAAAAGAGACGATTTTTCATTCCCTATTGTTAATTTTCCTTTTTTTAGACGGCGATGTTCCTTTGGCTCCTTCATACGGTGTTTATATATCCCAATTCGTTCGTTATGCCCGTGTGTGTAGTGATGTCATAGATTTTAACGAACGTAACCAATGCATCACTGGTAAATTATTAAGTCAGGGATTTCGTTACCCTAAATTACTTAAAACTTTTACCAATTCTTTCATAGATACAAAGATTTGATTAGTAAATTTTGCTGTACCTGTAGAAAACTTATTAAAAACGGCATTTCACATCCTAAATTTTACGGCAATATTGTACTTAAAGCGCGGAAATCACTATGTGATCCGTGTAAACTCATCGAACCTTTTAACAAACTTATTAGTAAAGGTTTTCTTACCAATGTTGTAATTAGATCTTTGAATATAGTTTACATTGGCACAAATATCGATTTTGTCATCAGCAAATTAAAACATAACTAAATTTGTATTCTTTTCAAGCGGGATGTATAGAGACACATCCACGTTCATTTTTTTTCTATAAAGAAGTTTACTCCTATTAACTATCCTACCGGCTGTCGATACATTTATTTTTGGCATTGCACTAGTCATGTCTTCTTTGACTATCCATGACGTCAAAATACTAAATCCCTGGGATGTGTTTAAATTGATTTTAGTCTTTGATGCATGATTTTTTATGATTAATTGTTTTTGGCTTTTAACTAGCTGTCAGTAACTGCGAATACTCTCAAATCGTACTTTCTTGTTAATTTGACCTGTTGATACTATTTGTAATGCTTTTTTGTTATTTAACGTTTACTTATTGAGGGTTATATCTCGTCTATATATCAGCTTTGATAAGTGTTTGGTATTACTATAAATTTTCCCTTCTTCGACCTATGAACAACAAAATAATTTATTTTGTAAAAAATATTTCCATTCTCCATTTAAACTGTATACCTTACCACAAATTTATTTTCATTTACCTGTGTATATTATTGTATATGGCGGCTTTTTGTTCAAGGTTATTGTTTGTTTTTTGTCTCGCCTTAACGGAGTCAAAAAGCGAGACATAGGTATGCTGTTTCCGGCGTCGGCGGCGACGGCGACGGCGGCGTCAACAATGTATTAGTTTGTGATTAGGTCCAGTTCATGGTGAACCACTAGTGGTAGGTCAATGATATTTGGTATGCAGTTGTATTAGCATTGGTACATCTCATTACCATGGAGATTATTTGGCCCCGCCCCCTCAGTCAAGGTCTATTGACTTTGAAACTTTGCTTCGTTTACATGTATTAGTTTGTGATTAGGTCAGTTTATGGGGAACTACTAGTGGTAGGTCAATGATATTTGGTATGCAGTTGTATACGCATTTGCACATCTCATTTCCATGGAGATTATTTGGCCCCACCCCCTCATTCATGGTCTATTGACTTTGAAACTTTTGCTTCATTTTTATGTATTTGTTTGTGATTAGGTCAGTTCAAGGGGAACTGTTAGTGGTAAGTCAATGATAATTGGTATGCAGTTGTATAATCATTAGCACATCTCATTTCCATGGAGAATATTTGGTCCTGCCCCCCTCAGTCATGGTCAATTGACTTTGAATCTTTTGCTTAGTTTACAAGTATTTGTTTGTGATTAGATCAGTTTAAGATGAACCGTTAATGTTAAGTCAATGATATTTGGTATGCAAATGTATTGGCATTTGCAAGTCTCGTTTCCATGGATTATATACCCCACCCCCTCATCATGGTTCATTGATTTTGAAACTTTTACATAGTTTACAAGTCAATGTTTGTGTTTAGGTTTGTTGAAAGGGAACGACATATGATAAGTCTATGGTATTTGGTATGCAGTTGTATTAGCATTGGCACATCTCATTTCCATAGAGATTGTTTTGCCATGTACCTTCAGTCATGGTTCATTGACTTTGAATATTTGCATAACTTACATGTTAAAGTATTGCTATTTTAATTTCAACATTTGCATTATCAAAAGTACAAAAAGGCGAGACATATCTCTGTGTTAACAGTTTATTTTTAATTGTTTAACATCTCACAGCGGTATACTACTGTTGCCTTTATTTATTCATCCCTTATTTTATTGATTTTGGATTTACATTGTACCATAGATCAAATTTATTCGTTCAGTGTATGTTCACTAGTGTTAATATGTCTTTTGATTGAGTTAAGCCATTTCAATTGATATTTTATAGTGTGTCTTTCTATGTTGTGATGTTACACTATTGTTTCAGATAAGGGTGAAGGTTGGTACCTATTAAAACGTTTAAACCCGCTGCATTTGTTTGCACCTGTCCTAAGTCAGGAATCTGATGTTCAGTAGTTGTCGTTTGTTGATGTGGTTCATAAGTGTTTCTCGTTTCTCGTTTTTTATATAGATGAGACCGTTGATTTTCCCGTTTGAATGGTTTTACACTAGTCATTTTGGGGCCCTTTATAGCTCCGTGTTGAAGACCGTACTTTGACCTATAATGGTTTACTTTTACAAATTGTGACTTTGATGGAGAGTTGTCTCACTGGCACTCATACCACATCTTCTTATATCTATATTTTCAATTAATGTAATTATGTATTACTGGTAAATTATTTAGTCAAGGATTTCGTCACCACATATTGCTTAAAGCCTTTACTTGATTCTTCCAAAGATACGAATATTTGGTTTGGCTGTTCATGTAAAAAGGTTGTTGCAAACGGGATAGCACATCCTACCTTTTACATAGATGTTGTTTACCGACCCGTAAATTTAGAACCGATCCGAGTAAATTTATCCATCCTTTAAATGAACGTATTCAAAAACATTACCTATTCCACACTGCATTTAAATTTTGAATATTGATTTATCGGTATAAATATGTATTTGTTATCAGTAAATTAAAACAAACTTATTGTTATAAACATATGTACATTCACGGTACTACAATCTGTTGATACCTATATTTTGGCATTGCACAAGTTCATGTTTATCTCTGACTGTTCATGACGTCTTTACACTAAATCCATTGGATGTTGGATGTGTACTTATTGATAGTTTAGTCTAAACTCGACATAGGGATAGTGATCCGGCGGCGGCGGCCACGGCTGCGTTAACTAACTACACAGTCCCCATGCTTGTCAGACAGTTTTCACTTGACCTCGACCTCATTTCATGGATCAGTGAACAAGGTTAAGTTTTTGTGGTCAAGTCCATAGCTCAGATACTATAAGCAATAGGTCAACTATATTTGGTGTATGGAATGATTGTAAAGTGTACATGTCTGTCTGGCAGGGTTCATCTGACCTTGACCTCATTTTCATGCATATGGTTCAGTGGTTAAAGTGTAAGTTTGTAGAAAGTAAATCGTAAGTGCCTAGCCAGATGTAGAAATAGACACTGTCAATACGCTCAACAAGATTTTCTATCTCTCCGAGTAGATCTGCCTTTCTTGCAATACCACTTAATGGCATGTTGGATTTCAGATTCAGCATGCGATTTTAAATAATTACCTTTGCTGTCAAAATACTAGTTTTATCGGATGTGGCTTCAGGTTGTTTCTTTTTAAGGTAATTTTCAAGCTTCTTCTCGGACATCGACTTGATTTATTTGTGATAAAAGATTACTTAAAAAGTTAAATATATCAGTTAAAGATTGTTTATATACAAGGATTGACAAATTTTATACACAATAGATAAAAAACTAAGAATTTGTCCTGTTTTCGTCAGATGTCGAGAGCGGCGTGATGAGTAGCCAGGAAAAGATAAAAATACTATAAATGTTCAGGTCACTATTCAATTTGTCTTTCATATGTAGTTCAGTTCCCGATAGAATTTTTTACGAAAGTTTTATACATATAAGAAGATGTGGTATGAGTGCCAATGAGACAACTCTCCATCCAAGTCAAAATTTATAAAAGCAAACCATTATAGGTCAAAGTACGGTCTTCAACACGGAGCCTTGGCTCACACCGAACAGCAAGCTATAAAGGGCCCCAAAATTACGAGTGTAAAACCATTCAAACGGGAAAACCAACGGTCTAATCTATATAAAAACGAGAAACGAGAAACACTTATGAACCACATCAACAAACGACAACTACTGAACATCAGATTCCTGACTTAGGACAGGTGCAAACAAATGCAGCGGGTTTAAACGTTTTAATGGTACCAAACCTTCACCCTTTTTCTAAAACAATAGTGTAACATCACAACATAGAAAGACACACGATAAAATATCAACTGAAATAGCTTAACTCAATCAAAGGACATATTAACACCATTGAACATATGTATGTTTGTTCTCTTTGTTTTCCACAAGCAAAAATGGATGGGGTGGCTGGTGGTCTGAGTTAAAGTGCTAAGTGAAAATCAAAACAGTTTATAGGTTGCACTTTGTAAATACAGCTGTTTCATAAGCCACGCCTCTTTTGGGGAGATATATAATCTTCATAGATATTTTGTTTTGTTTATGTACTGGTTCCCAGATATGATCTCTGTGTTTCATCCCATAGAGAAATAACTTGGGAATGTTACCAGTATAGAAAAACATGATAGCGCCGAAAATTTAATTCTTAGGAGGACCCAAATTGGAAGTAGGGGTAGTACAGAATTTTAGTATAAGTTTAAACTCTTAGAATTTCAGGGCATATAAATGTTGAAAATATGCCTATATTTTGACCTTTGAATAAAATAGTAGTGCATATCAACTTTCCGTTCTAGGATATAATTTTCACGAAACTTCAAGTCAGGAATATGACAGTTGTTATCCATTCGTTTGATGTGTTTGAGCTTTTGATTTTGCCATTTGATTACGGACTTTCCGTTTTGAATTTTCCTCGGAGTTCGGTATTTTTGTTATTTTACTTTTTTCATAGTAAAAGTGGCACAGTTTTAGCCGCAAAGGGAGTTCCTATGGAAAATTGCAGTCTATATTTACAGAATTGCAACCTAAAACTTTTTAGGAATATTGGATTGGCGTATTGTGTATATATACAATATGTGGATGTTTTATGCACTAAAACAAGGATTTGTATAGTAAGAAGGATTGGAATCTCGCGGTATATCGACACTTCTCGCGTATCGTGAGATGTTGCGTACTCGCCACTATAAATTTATACGCGCCTGTTAGTAAATATCCGGTTGAACGGCGTGTATTGCAAGATTATTTTTTTTGACTTTGTTTCACTATACAAATCCTTGACTAAAATGAACACAAAGGACGTGTAGACAGCAACTTAAATATAGAAATTCTTTCAAATTTTTCATGCAACCATGCTCTCATACCCAACTATATCAGTCCTATTCAGTACCGATTACTCTGTCGGGTATACATTGTTGAAATGTATGCAATAAGAAATTATTGTACACAAGTTAAACTTTCAATATTGATTTTTTTAATGCCTAGATTTTGCTTAAAACATTGCATTAAAAAAAAACAAATGACAATAATCATATGCATATATATTATGATAATATTTGGTTGTTTCTTTTGAGCAAAAATTAACTTATCGAAGAATTTATCATAATAGAAATATTTTTTAAAGTTCTTTATGATATATTTTTTTTTTGTAGTGTACACGGGAAAGAGAGTTATATATTTGTACATTTTAGAAAACTTGTGTATATCACTAAAACTAAACTCTGGAACTACATGTGTACACAGGATGTTAATGTCACCTGATGGCTTTTGGTTGAAACGATTCCTTTACATTACATGAGAATTTGTTGTTACGAAACAGTATAACTCAAATCTGAGTGAACTTGTTCGTATATTGGTCATAGAATCTTTAAAAGAACATAAACTTTAATAGGTACAGAACATTTATGCTGTGCATGGTTTTTTTCCCTCTCGAGACGAAAATATTTCTTTTCTAAAAAGAATATATTATTTTTCTATATAAAGATAAATTATAGAGAAAAAAAAAAAGGGAAAACATCATTAAAAAAAATAATGCATATTTTTCTTGTAAATTTCAGTGGTTATAATATTTTTAATTCACACTTGAAATAATTTATTTCTTATCAAGAAATTTAGAAATCAAACGTATCAGAAAATCAAGAAAGAAAATAACAGAAGCAGTACAAACTCTGCATAAAAAATACAAGATGTATAAAAATATAATGCGACACTTCCAAACACATTCGCCATTTTGAAAAATCCCGAAAAAAAAACTTTTTTTTTAATCGATGTGGGACGTTATTTGCCCTATATTTAAACTGTTTTAAGTAGAATATTTCGCCAGATATATGTTTTAATACTCCCAATCGATTTACAAAGTATTACTTTTATTAACGGAATTTGTGAATTTGATGTACAAGTAGACATGTGGTCGCTAGATTTACCAATGAGTCAACGGGGAAATGACGAAAAAAAGTACGATTTTTACGAATCTCCAGGGAAGTAATTTAATCAAAAATTAAACTTTCAGATTCAACATTTTTAGGTAGAATAATGTTCGAATACCAAGGATATAGATGCAAAAGTTAGAAAACGGGTCAGATAAATGAGAAAATTAAACTTGATTGAAGCACCTATGCATTTCATATGGGTCAAAATGACACAAAGTGGCGGCTTGCTACGTCACCAAAGTCACTTGATGGCTTACTTAGTTGGATATGTTCTCGCACATGCACATATGAACACAAAAACTGATTGTGAATATAATCAAACAGAAACTATCAGTGGATAAACTAGTTACAGCACAGTCATGTCATACCAAAATACTGGCTACTTCGGTCCTGGTACTTCGGTACTTCGTACTAGTGTTTTACTTTGTATTTTACATGTTTCTTAAGGGCCAAGAAATCTTCAACATGAATTTAAATAGTGTAACGAGGTCACGGATAGGTAATCATGCAGACAAGACTAAGTATATCGTTAAATATAGTTGTAATTCGTCGAACGTATTAAAAATAAATCTTAATTGTAGTATTTTGTTATTGTTTATGTTGAAAAGAAAACAAGTCATACTTCGATGTAGAAGTATATATATTTCACACTGTAGTATTTTTATTTACATAACATGTTTGAAAATCAAATTAGATAGCACAAAATGGTCCAGAAAAATTTAATTAATGTATGTAGACTCAATGTAAATGGTATAAACAATAGAAATAAAAGAGAGAGGGTCATCGAAAGGTTAAAAGTTAATAAATATTGCATTGCTTTTTTGCAAGAAACAAATTTTGGCGAAAATGTCGAAACGGAAAGATTCTAATATTTTCTGTAGTCATGGAATGACAGCTAGTAGGGGGTCGCTATTTATATTAGGAGTAATTTAAAAATTACTGTTATTAATGAAAATCGTGACACTGAAGGGAGAGAAATTATTCTCAATATATAAATTGACGATACAATATTCACATTGGTATGTATATATGCACCAAATTATAAAGCATCTAGGAATGCATTTTTTTAAAAAGGTAAGTGATGATATAAAAGAATTTGGTATCGGTATACCGATAGTTGGGAGAGATTTCAATAATTCTTTTAACATTATAGATAGAAAAAGAACACGACCAAGTAGCCAGATTTCCAAACCAGTAAATAGTTTGAAATTAATGTTGAAATCAAACAAACTAATTGATATTTGGAGATGTTTGAATCAAAATGTTCAGCAATTTACAAAGCGTTTTCTTAAGTATTAGAACTGGGATGTCAGAGAGAGGAAAGGGATATTGGTAAGGGATAAGGGATAAAGGGATATGTTTAGCTAGCTATAAAACCAGGTTTAATCCACCCTTTTCTACATAAGAAAAAGCATGTACCAAGTCAGGAATATGACAGTTGTTATCCATTCGTTTGATGTGTATGAGCTTTTGATTTTGCCATTTGATTAGGGACTTTCCGTTTTGAATTTTCCTCGGAGTTCAGTATTTTTGTGATTTTACTTTTTGGAAGATTAACAACTCTATTTTAAAGAGGAAAAATACAAAGATCTAATATATAATCTTATACATGAATATACTAATGGAAATAATAATATTGACTGTCAATTATTGTGAAACGTTTTAAAAGTAGAAATAAGGGAGGTAAGCATAGCATATTGTAAAAATAAAGCAAAGGCAAACGGAGAACTAGGTCGTGAATAAGAAAAACAACTGGAAGAGAGAAATAGGTTAAGAGATGCATTACCTCATGAGGATGCATATTTAAACGAATAGATAAATGATTTAGAATAAAAAATAGGCAAGATATACGAACAGAAAGCCAGAGGTGCACAGGTTAGGTCAAGGGAGAAATGGGTGGAATACGGGAGAAAAACAATGCATATTTTTTAGGTTTAGAAAAACAGAGACAAGTAAAAAAAATCGACAAGTAAACTGAGTGACGAGAATGGAAATTTAACAACAGATCGGGCCGATTTATTGACAAAAAATAAGCAATATTATTAAAAACTGTAAAATTCGAAATGTCAAAGAAAAGACTTAGTCGAAAACTATATCTGTGAAACTGAATTAGAAATGCATTCAAATAACGTTGACAAATCAGTTTGTGACGGAGAAGTAACAATAGAAGAATGTACTTTAGCTATAAATGCAATGAAATTAAATAAAGCAAATAGGAAAATTGAAAAATAGTAAAGATAAGGAAGCCGGGATTAATTGGACAAATAAACCTGTTAAAGCATGAGGAATATATTTTGGTCATTACAGAGAAGAATGTAAAAAATTAAACTGGGAGAATAAAATTGAGAAAATGGATAAATCATTTCATTTATGGGGGAAGCGTAATTTATCTTTAATCGGAAAAATACTTATCATAAAACATCACTTTTACCACTTTTTACATTTTTGGCAAATGCCTGTACAGTTCAAGAGAAATATAGAAAAGATATAGAAAGTAAATGCTATTAATATATCTGGGATGGTAAACCAGATCAGGTTAAAAGAAATACCATGATTAAGTCGTACGAAGAAGGGAGATGACAAATGATTGACATACAAAGTTATTTTATGTCTCTGAAAGCATATTGGGTAAGTTAACTCATTAGTAACGGTATTTCAAACTGGAAGTTGATTCCTTTAAAATATCTCTGTGTGGTCGGTATACATTGGTTGATTTTTAAGATGAATTTTGAAGAGAAGAAAATTCTAGAATATATCAAACACATCCTTGAATTTTATAGAGAAGTATTTAAATGTTGTGTAATATCAGGCGGTGGACAGACGTAAAAATCTACCAACTTCACAGAAATAAGAAAACAAGTAATTTAGGGGAACAAATTTTTACAATTCATATTACCAACAAAACACTTATTATTTAAATGGAAACAGAAGAACGACAGTCTATGATATTCCCGGGTTTGTGTTTCCTATCATGATTTCCTTGATAGAGGATTGCTGCTCACAAGGAAGCTATTAAACCAAGAGTTCCAAATGGTGAAGTTGAAGTCATCCCTTCGTAAATTTTACGGACGCCATCACGAGTTGGTTGACCGTTATGGAATAACCGTTTCACAGATGATATCGGATATGTTTCTTATGTCGTAACTACAATACCCTCCCTTTTCACGAATGTGACTTACCGAATTAGACTATTTACCGGATTTGTAATAACATAAGCAACACGACGGGTGCCACATGTGGAGCAGGATCTGCTTACCCTTCCGGAGCACCTGAGATCACCCCCAGTTTTTGGTGGGGTTCGTGTTGCTTAGTCTTTGGTTTTCTGTGTTGTGTCGTCTGTACTATTATTTGTCTGTTTGTCTTTTTATTTTTGGCCATGGCGTTGTCAGTTTGTTTTCGATCTATGAGTTTGACTGTCCCTCTGGTATCTTTCGTCCCTCTTCTATGTAATGTATGTAACGAAGAAGAAGACTATAACCGCTTTTTTATTTCTTGTCGATTTTTGGAAAAGTTTTGGAAAAGTATTCATGAGTTAATGAGAAAATCAAATATAAATTTCATAGTATTGTTAAAGCAATTAGTATTTGGATATAAGATTGTTGACAAAAAATATTTTGGTCTGAATTATTTCCTAACAATTTTAGGTTTTTCTATATACAAATCATATTATGTATCTAATCAGAAATTAACAAATGTAAATGTTTATCAAATTTGTGTTCAAGAATACATAAAACGATATAACGAAAACAGAAAAATGAAACTAAATCCATTACTGAAGTCACTGAAAAGAAGTATACACGACGGAATAGATAAAAACATAATGCAAAAAACTTTTGTACAATTGTATTTCAGGAAATGTGTACATATATATATATCAACAGCTGACTACTAACCTGGGTAATCAGTGGAATATTAAAGGCTACATCAAGAAAAGCTTGGTTTCTTGAAGTAACAATGTAACAAGCATATTTTATGAATAAATATATAATGTAGTAAAAAAAAAGAAGCTCGAATCCCCATATGGAATTTACTGACCCCATATATATCGTATTAGGTCACTAGCACACTGTGTAACGAATTTATCTTACCGACTGTCTTAACATGTGGTATTTAGACTAGTGGCCTATCAAAGTGATTCAATACTTATTTTAAATACCTACTTCCATGTGTCTATACAAAAACAAATGCCAACAATAACAACTTGTTAGAATTGAATGTGTTTTATGAATTTATTTCAATCGTTCATCATCAATTTCTTCCTCTGTTGAAACCTTGCAGCTTTATCTCAACACCGTGTTGTTTTTTAAAGGGACGTAACACCACTTCTTATCGTGTATTAATTAGATAAAGGCAACAGTAGTATACTGGTGTTCAAGTTCTGTTAAGTTCTGTGTCATTTGGTCTCTAGTGAAGAGTTGTCTCATTGGCAATCATACCACATCTTCTTTTTTATATTGAAAAAAGCCCCGCCTACTAACCTGATATGAAATATACACGTTATCCACGCGATTGCTTTTAACCAATCATATTTCTAGAAATGTATAGGACGTAAGATAAAGGTTTTATACTTGATTTCCTAAACTTAAGTTCAGAAATAAAAAAAAAAACTTGTTCATTTTTTTCATGATAAATGTTTATCATATTTATATTACGCCACCCTGTATTTTATGATGTGAATAAGCTATATTAGATATCATATTTAAAGATATATTATAAATATATAAATACACTCGAAATACTCAAAAGTCTGTTACAGAAATGGGACAAGCTGAATCGAAGGAGTTGGTAGAAGATGAAAGATGTGCAGAATTAAGGGAGATCGCAGAAAACAGAGGACCTGTTGCAGTGTTAAAATATCTCCAAGAAAATGTTCAGAAATGGAAAGAAGAGAAAAGTATCATTTGCTGTAACTGGTAGGTCCGCTACGGGAAAGTCAACATTTATCAATAAAATTAGCGATGTAAAACCACGAGATCCGGGATACGCTCAATCCGGAAGCGGTAATACTACCAAAAAACCACAAGCTTACCAAAATCCACAAAATGATAGAATAGTTTTTTATGACTTACCAGGAGTTGGAACAATGGAATTTCAAAAACAAACATACGTAGCAGACATGCAATTAATGAAATATGATTACTTTTTCATATTTTTTGACAAAGTTGTAAGTGAGGATGATTATTTTTTGATTTGCGAATTACTTGAAATGAACAAGTCATATGTTTGATAAGGTCAAAGATAGATGATGATATAAGAAATGCAGAAGATGATGACAAGACAGAGGAAGAAGTTATTCCAGCAATAAGAAAGCAAATATATGACCAAATATCACGTTATGATCATCTGAAGAATTCTGATGCCATTTTTCTTATTTCAAGCAGAAGAAAAGACATAGGAGACTGGCCACAAGTTTTATATCATGTCGAAAAATGCTTGCCACCTGCAAAATTTGAATCATTAATATATATGCTTTACCAACACTTACAGAAAATGTAATTGATGTAAAGTACAAAACTTTGAGGAAGCGTATAAAATTTGCTACAGCAAGTGCCGCTGTCATTACAGCAACACCTCTTCCAAGACTAGACTTTATTGCTAACATAGGAATACTAGTTGAGGAAGTCAAACATTACATAAATGTTTTCGGTCTTGATGACAAGATTCTAGACACTTTGACTGGGCTTGATCGACGTCAGTTGAAGTGTACTAGGTTTCTGGTTACTGGTAAGGAATTGTCTAAACTTATTATTGCCCAATTAGGAAAATATGCGGCCATACTTGCAGTAGACTCTGCAGTAGACTTTATTCTTCCTATAATTGGATCTGTTATGTCTGCAGGAACATCATCAGTTGTTACTTACCGCTATCTTAACCGCACTCTTGACGATTTCAGAGATGATGCTCGCTTTGTTTATAGGTTTATCCTCGATAAGCAGAATCCTCAGTCTTAAGGAGTTTAGATTGACTGAATGATATCTTGAATAACTTGTGTGTGAACAGCCATCATAAGTCCCCTTTGAACTTTGTTTTTCAATTGTACATTTTGAACTTTTATTCTAGGTGTAACTGTATTTGTTGCAGTAGTTACAATATCTCTTACAGTAATATTAAAATTATATGCGCGTACACTGCCGGTATATAAGTATTTTATATACATCAAAGAATACTAACAATTTTGAAAAACAAGAGAGCACACGATGAAATGTCTCGCCTACTATACTGACCATTGATTTTATGTTGATAGTCCTAAGTATAAAGTTTTACTACAAGTATCATATTAACATTTATGATCCAAGTAAATGAGGTCAAGGCCAGATAAACCTAGCCGGAAATAAATGTACACCTTTAATTCAATCATTCCATACACAGAATATAGAGGACCTATTGCTTTTAGTATAAATGAAACGGACTAAATCATGGAAATTCTATATTGACCAATGAAACATGAAAATGAAGTCAAGGTCAGATTAACCCTGCCAGAGAGACATGTACATCTTATAATCATTCTATGTTTCACATATAGTTGAGCTATTGCATATAGTATCTAAGAAACAGAGTTATTCAGGAAAATTGAACATTGACCAGTGAACCATCAAATGAGATGAACGTCAGATGGTACCTGCCAGTCAGACATATACACCTTACAATCATTCCATACACCAAGTATAGTTGACCTATTACTTAAAGTTTAAGAAAAACAGACCAATAAAATAAAACTTAACATTAAGCAATGAACCATAAAATGAGGTCAAGGTCAAATATAACCTACAAGACTGACATGTACATTATAAAATATTTCCTTGCACAAAAAACATAGTTGCATTCAATATTAGAAAAACAGACAAAAACACAAAAACTTAACATTGAGCAATGAGCCGTGAAAATGAGGTCAAGGTAAAAGCTTGCCAAACTGACATATACATCGTAAAATATTTCCATACACCAAATATAGTTGAGCTATTGCATTCAGTATTAGAAAAACAGGCCAAAACATAAAAACTTAACTTTGACCACTGAACCATGAAATGAGGTCAAGGTCAGATTACACCTGCCAGTTAGACATGTACACCTTTCAATCATTACATACACCAAATATAGTAGACCTTTTGGTTATAGTATCTGAGATAAGACTTGACCACTAAAACTTAACCTTGTTCACTGATCTATGAAATGAGATCGAGGTTAAGTGAAAACTGTCTGACAGGCATGAAGACCTTGCAAGGTACGCACATACCAAATCTCATATTAAGAGAGAAATCAACATTACAAAAAACTTTTTTTATGTAGCCTCACTGCACCAAGAAAACGAGATCAAGGACATTGGACATATGAGAGACGGAAACTTCATATCATAAGGGATCTAATACAAAGTATGAAGCATCCAGTTCTTCTACCTTCTGAAATATTACGCTTTTAAGAAGTTGGTTAACGCCGCCGCCGGATCACTATCCCTATGTCGAGCTTTCTGCGACAGAAGTCGCAGGCTCAACAAAAAACCAATTTAAACTTCATTTGATCAGGTCTAACAAGACGTGCAGATACGTACACAATTCTGTCTAAACATACACATGAATTTTATACAACTACACTCTATTTTACTGAATTCATCATAAATAGTGACAGATATTCCTTTCCAGACATTTATATTTTAATTTTCACAATAAACTTTTATTATGAATGGGACTACCTTCAAGATTGAAGGTAGGTCAAGCACTATGATACACCAATAAACTTATTGATAGCCAATAAAACAAAAGACCGGACAAGGCTGTAAACAGCTTAGCATGGGTTCTATATAATTGGATTCTGCGACTGTGATACAAAAGAGCGGTTTAGCTAGCTATAAAACAAGGTTAATCCACAATTTTTCTACATTAGGAAATGTCTGTACCAAGTCAGGAATATGGAAGTTGTTTTCCATTCGTTTGATGTGTATTTGATTTTGTCATTTGATAAAGGACTTTTCGTTTTGAATTTTCCCTGGTGTTCGGTATTCTTGTTATTTTACTTTTCAATAAATCAGTATATTCGTTGATACTGAATTGCTTATTATGTTTGTTCGTACTTAATTTTTTGTCATTGCTTTTTTAAGGTCTTTCCACTCCGTTAGGAAAGACCTTATTGTTTTTCTAATGTTTTTTTTTTCTTTTTCTTTTTTGTTTTTCTTTTTTTTCTTCCAACATTTTTTTGACATGCCCTCCCCTCGTTTCTATTGGAGTTATAAAGACCAAATTTGGACCACCGATAGACCTCATCATGAAGTATTACCAGATGACCCTGTTAAGGATTTCATCATCCCTTTAGAAGTTATCTCCCTTTTATTGGGTTTTTTCAACATGGCCCCCCTCGTTATTTTTAAAGATATCATGAACTTATTTGTACTGTAGGTAGATCTCATCATGATGTATTACCATATGAGGCTGCGTAGGACTTCATCAACTCCTTTGAGAGTTGCATCACCTTGAAGCAATTTCTTTTATTTGCATTTTTCTTAAAAAGTATTAGAGATAGAATCGAATTGAAAATGGCAGCATCTACAGGAACAAATGACAATGTTAATTAACATAAACAATTAGTATGTTATCAATCCTTATAAGGAGTTATTTCCCTTGAAAAATGTTACTCAATTTAAAAAAATTGTATTTCGAGAACCGGAAGTCGTAGAGACTTGGGACCGTCACCAATAATCTTTAATTCATGTGACCTTTAATTTGCACCCAGGTCAAAGGTCACTGAGTGCAAACAAAATTTACGCTGCAATTTCAAGCTTACATATTAAGAAAACGATAAGAGTTTGCTGCATACATACTGTGTATAAAATGTTCCTCTCAACAAGCTCTACATTTTATTCATTAAGCTCAAAACTGTCCGACCGTCTGTTCAAAAGTTACGACGAGATAATTCTTAAAAGTATAGTATTGTGTTTATATCTTTTAAAAGGTAACAGATATCAACCTACTATAAATTGCAAAAATGATCAGTATTTTAAGACCTTCAATTTGAGGTCAATGTCAGGTCATGATGAAATTTTACCTTGACCTTCAACGTGTACTATGACCTTGACCGTGTGATATTTGAAAGAACAAGTTGTCCTGAGTTGAATGGTGGTAGTCCTATGTCTCTACGACTTCCGGTTCTCAAGTTTGGTATTGCATCATATATTTGATGATTCATTGTGACCTTGATGAACTTCCGCATTGTCCCAAATTTTTTTTTAAAATGTTGTCCCTTTACTGTAGATCATTTTACTTTTAACAGATTTGAGATATCTGTTGTCGTTTTAGAGATAATGCATTTTGCAATTTTGCGAGCGGCGGCATGTATTTCAAAATCAACAACAGGTAACCGCCTGAAATTATCAGAAATTGAAGAGTTTAACATGGTTATATGTTTGAATAAATACCAAAAATATTCAATGAAAAAACCCCAAAAACATCAATTTGAAATTTTCATGTTTTGCATTGACTTTGTAAGTTTCATAAGTTCTATTTATACAATTGATATTGCATCATTTTTGGCACTTTGCTAAATGCAGTCATTATGTATATCACATTGAAGGTCTTAATGAGCTCTACTCAAAAATGAAAATTTCAAACGCCCTTTTCATCCCAGTGGGAAGGGTGGGGTCATTAAGTGCAAAAAATTCAAACTTCTCAGATGGTTAGGTTGTCGCATATCAAATGAAAGTCCATAAAGCGTACATTTCAAATATCAAATTCACGTCCCCAAAAATGGGTTGGGTGGGGTCATTGAGTGCAGAAAATAAATTATCTTCTAAGGTAAGGTTGTTGTATATCAAATGAAAGGTCATAAATTGTACATTTCAAATATCAAATTCCATTCCTCCAAAAAAATGAGATGGATGGGGTTATTAAGTGCAAAAATCAAATATTTTAGAACATGGCGTTGTCGCATATCATATGAAAGATCATCAAGTCTACATTACATATATCATACTTCCGATATCAAAAATGTAGGCGGATGGGGTCATTAAGTGTAAAAAGTGAAAATTTTCAGGAGGTATGCTTGTCGTATATCAAATGAAAGGTCGTAAAGAGTACATTACAAAAACATCACTTTTACAGGAAAGACCTTTCAATTGTTTTACAAACAATTGAGATACTAGTTAGATATAGATATTATACAGTTATTATAATATTTATTGATGTTCCTGTTGTATGTTCATATATCATGTACATGTTAATTATGTTCGTCAACTGATAGAAGGAGAGTTTAATTCGTAAAATATTATTTAAATCTGCCACACAATATGCCTGTTCTTGGGCAATAACGTTGTCAGTGGTTGTCATTTATCATGGTTTACTTTTTTTTGCAGCATAAGGTATTACTAGGATATCTTTTATTTGGTATTTCTAGGAGATCTTTGCTTACATGTTGCTAAACGATCTTTAATTTGGTA
Source organism: Mytilus coruscus (assembly GCA_017311375.1). NCBI lineage: Eukaryota > Metazoa > Mollusca > Bivalvia > Mytilida > Mytilidae > Mytilus > Mytilus coruscus. The sequence goes on from CM029605.1 coordinate 8,570,620, forward strand.
TTGCTTTGATATCTTTGATTCTATATTGCTATGGTAATTTGTTGTATTCTTGTCTTTCATTTTTGCTAATGTGCTTTGTCTATATGCCTTTTTATGTTTCTTGTTGACATATTTGTTTGTTTTCAAAGTGATTAAGATTATAACACAATGTTGACCTCTGTATCCCTATTTTTGACCTTTTTGCCTATTATGTCTGTTTATTTTGTTCACACATAGTTGTCTACATAATGGAATTTTATACGACTGTCATACGTCAAGTAAAAGGTTTAGCTAGCTATAAAATCAGGTTTAATCCACCTGTTTCTACACAAGAAATGCCTTACCAAGTCAGAAATATGACATTTGTTGTCCATTCGTTTGATGTGTTTGAGCTTTTGATTTTGACATTTGATTAGGGACTTTCCGTTTAGAATTTTCCTTTGAGTTCGGTATTTTTGTGATTTTACTTTTCACAGTATAATACAACATCATTGAAATTGTTAAGTGTTTCAACTCAAGAAATATGTACGAGATTATTTAAATAAATACGCTTAGTGAATGCTGGATGAAGTCCGGTAGTTGTTTTCCCAAGATATGTGAACGTTTAAAATAGGTTGTGATATGTACAAGTCTATTACCTTAAATCAGTGTATTCATATGAAAATGGGGTCTTCAATACTTCTATATGAGCATATACTAAATTGATTATGATCCACATTTATATACATATTTTATTTAACTTTATACCTTTAATTGGTTACTTTTTACACATTGTGACTTGGATAGAGAGTTGTCTCATTGGCACTCATACCACATCTTTTATTCTGATAATTAGACTTTACCACTTTAGTTAAGAAATATCTAACCTTGAAAATAAAACATATGCGTCTTTCTAAGTCATTTTAAATTCTTATATTAAAATATAAATGTAAATGTGATGGTAACTGATCCTCGTACCAATAAAATGTCGAGCGAAAATAATCATACTGGTAACCCGTGTTGCGTTGTTTACAAGAAAAATTAAAGTCCGGATCTATGCTGCTAAACGTAACTTTTAGTAGCACTTTTAATGTTAAAAAAACAACATTTTCCTGACGTATTCCTGATCAAATTAATTTGAGAAAAACTGGATATTTTTTAAGGTTACTGGTCCTCGACCAGTATGTTTTAAATCTGGAAATGACTTCTTTCATAAAATAAATACAATAGATTAAAATAACTAACCACATTAAACGACACTCTGGTCAACGTAAAGGTTTAGGAAAAACATAGTCGCATAAAAATGGTGGATTGAACCTGGTTTAATAGCGCTAAACCTCTCACTTGTATGACAGTCGCATAAAATTCTATGATATTGACAACAATGTGTGAACAAAACAAACAGACATAATAGATAAAAATGTCAAAATAGGGGTACAGCAGTTAACATTGTGTTATAATCTTAATAACTATAAAAGCAAACAAATATTTAACAAAGATACACAAAAAGGCGTGTAGACAAAGCACATAGGCAAAAATGAAAGACAAAAATACAAAATTTACCATTGCACAATAACACAGTGACGGGATGTATAAGTACCGAGCACACAATATCACACACCTATACCCCCTCCAAAAAAAAAATTATCTTCAATTTTGACCCCCATTTTAAAGAAAAAACCCTTTTACATCCAAAATAAAATTTTACCAACATTTTTGTGTGATTTTAACTTCAAAATTAAGAAGAAAAAAACACACTTTGCATTTATACCCCCATAAAAAATAAAAACATTTTTTGTAAAGAGCACACAAAACCTTAATCCTGGGTTTTTATAAAACTCATTTTTCCCCTAAGGGAGTAGTATAGTACTTGTACTTTTTATAAAAACGTTATTAAAAACACCCAAAAAAAAAAACAACAAAAAAATTTCAAAAACAAAAATAAAAAAGGTCAGGAGAACACACCGCGAAAAAATTCTGTTGGATTCAAGAGAAAAAAAAATCAATTTTACTTTTAAAATGAAACAACCTACAGCTCCCGATTTATCAATGGATATACCATTATATCCAGAATTACCTACAGAAGATGGACAAAATTATAGACTACAAAAATAACAGAAATAGAAAAACATTAATAAATGAGAGAGATAAACGAAAATCACTATACAAAAATATAAACGCGGAGTTAATGTTACTGATGGTGTTGATACAAGTTTAATTTCGACATCTGTTGTTTTAGCTGGTATAGGAATTGCTTTTCTATCTTTCTTCCCATACAAATTGCAGCTGTTGTATGTGGAAGTTTAGGAGGTCTAGTTAAATTAATTAGAAGAAAGTTGACAACAAAATCAAAAAACATTATGAAATTAAAACAATGGCAGAATGCAAGTTAAACAGCATAAAAGATTTAATATCAAAATCTTTAACTGACGGACAGATAAGTGCAGATGAATTTAAACTTATTTTAGATGAATTAGAAAAATTTAATGAGATGAAAAAAATAAAAAAAAAGTAATTTTAAAAAGTTTACCAGATGATGAAAGAAAAAACTAATTGAGGAAACAGAAAATAGAGTAAAAACGAATTAAAAAAAATGGAAAATCTTTGATTTTCTTTAATAAAATCGTTATACGAATTTTAGTTGATAACGGAAATCCACCAAACTATGAATCAATTTTAATTAAATAAATGGATGAAGAAACAAAAGAAAATTAGTAAAAATGTAAAAATAATGTTAAATAAAAATTTAATTATTTTTATCTTAAGTTATTTTAACAGGTTCTTTTATTGTTTATTATCTAATATTTTAGATGAATAAAATGGCTGAAGAAGGTTATGAGTTTGATAATCCTGAGTTTAAAAATAATGATTATGATGAAGAAGAAGAAACGTCTTTTCGAAATGATGAAGAGTTTCAAAAGTCTATAAATAAGGAAATTGAAGTATCAAGAGATTTATCAGAAAATGATGCTAAAATTCTTGAAAAGAAACTACAAAAAATGATGAAAAGATTTTATAATGAAAATGGTCAAACTATACGTAATGAAGAGGGTTTTTGTCAGGAAGATAATGATGGAAGACTAATGTTATATGCAAAAGGTAAATTAGGTAATGATGTTGCATTAACATATTACAAAAAGGAGTATTAAAATTTTATAAATTTAGCACTCTTCAAAGAGAATACGGTGTTGGTGGTGTTGATTTTGTTAGAGATGTTTTAGGTGTAGATGATTATAAACTTCCTGAAAGAACAATAGAAGGTAGAGCAGAGTTTCAGAGAATGTTAAATGAAGGTCCAATTCGTGAACTCAATAATATAGAAATTCCATTAAAAGAAATATCTACACAACAAGAAGTACAAGAATTATTAGAAACAGCAAGCAATACCGAAACATCTGTGAAAGAAATAGAAACTTCTTTTATAGAAGAAGGAGTAACTTACAAAGAAATGGAAACACAAACAGATATGACAAAAGAGATGGATGGTGTAATCAGTGCAATGACATCAGTAAAGAAGAGATTGCAAATGAATTAGCAAAACTGAATGAAACAAAAAAGACTTAGCAAAAGAAAATACCAAATTAGAACAAGCTAAAGAAGATAATGATGAATTTCAAATAAATAGAATAAGTAGTCGAATAAGAGAGTTGGAATCTGAGAGAAGTGTGAGACTAGAAGTAATTAATATTAATAAAGAAAAACTACGTAGTCAAGTAAACAGAATTAAAGAGACAATACGTAAAGTATTAAAAGAAGACACAACATTAGGTGAAAGAATAAGAACATTATTCAGAGAACAAGGAATTACAATAGTTAGTATTTTAACTGCTTTTGGAATGATTATTGGTGTTATAGTAGAAACATTTACTGGTGGAACTACTTTTTCTCCTTCTCCTCCTCCTCCACCATCAAAAGGTGGTGTACAAGACTGGATAAAAAAACAATTAAAAAATCTTGGAAAACTATTATCTTTTCTTGCAGGAAAATTAGCAGCTGCATTACCAGGTATTATAGGTTCTATTGTATCTTGGTTATTGTCTGTAACAAAAGACGTAGTAAATTGGTTTGCAAACAACTTATGGGCTTTGCTTGTTTTGGTTGTTGGTTTATTGTATGCTGCTGCTAGGGAATATTTAAAAAAATAAATTAATAAATTTTATAAATAATAAGTGCTGTAATACCTAATACAATACTTCCAAATATTATTGCTTTTTTATTATCTTCGTGTTCGTCATATTCATTTTTTTGTGTTGGTTCTGATTTTTTTGGTTCTGATTGAGATTGTTGAATCGGTTTTGGTTTATTTGGTTGGAAATCGACAGGATCGAGACCGGTAAAATCAAAATTTTTATTATTTAAATCATCATTTAAACCGAGTGTTTGATTTTCTGTTGCAATTACAATTTTGTTGTTATAACCAACAATGGTGTCAATTTGTAATACCATATCACTGGGAGACATATATAAACCAAGTCCATAAGCATAATCAACTTTACTTCTTGCATATTTTAAAACATTTTCATAATTCGATATCTGGGTGGGTAAATCGATAGGACTATTTATTACATCTTGTACATTTGCTAAGAATTGTTTTTGTGCATCAAATCCTGTTCCTACTTTTAATATTTCTACCCTTGTTTGAGATTGTGCCCTAATAATGCCCATACAAACATTCTAATACTTTCATTGATACGTTCAATACCTGCTTTTGTAAAACCCTCTGATTTATCTAATATAAATGTTGTCCAAGCCATGCTTATATCTTTTGTATGACGAATTGTATCATGAATATTAAAGAAGGACCATCCCTGAATGATGATATCTGTATTCACCACTTGGTTTATAATATTCAGAAAAGTTCCTAATCCTTTAGATGATGATTCTACTTTTGTCTCCAATCTGTATTTGGAGAAACATCAAATTCATTGCATAATTTTTGATATGCAGCTTTGTCATATGGGTTTTGTAATAACAGAAAGAAGAATCTGTTGGTAAAGGTGATTTAAGTTCTTTTAAAATTCTGGCAATGCAATAATATAAATGAAACATATAAAGTGATTTAGTAAGATTTGAAGTATTTTGTATATGATCATTATAAGAAACACCACATCCTGTACTTGCACACCAGACTGCAAAGTTTAACTGACATTGCCACCAATCAAACGAAGAATGAATCCATGTATTCCATGGTTCGTTGGTGTGTAATGATGGGTTTTGATATTTTGAAATAAATCGGGAAAGCTGTTTTAAAGTTTTCTTTTGATTTACAAATATTATTTGATCGACAAGATTTATATCTTTTCAGAATATTTAATACCTGGATTATATGAAACATTAGGATTATATTTAAATTCTTTTGTTATCATTTTTTATATTAAAATGTTTCATACTATTTCAAATATTGATAATACAATAAACTTAGAACAATACATTGATAACAGAGATGGAAATAAACGTATTGGTTTAAAATCTATAAGATATAGTGTAGGTTGGTATAATGTTTATGATGGAGTTATAAGACAAACAGGAGAAAGAGTTCATAGGATTAAAGATGGTTATTATAGTTTCCAACAAATAGCGGATGAATTTAAAAAAAGATATTGTATTATCCGTAAATGAAACAAATGGTATTGCGTCATTAAACACTCCTATTGAGTTAAGGATAAATGAAGATTTGAAAAATATGTTAGGATTTAATAATGAACGTAAATTCGAACCTAATGAATTACATTATGGAAAAAATTTGTAGATTTTGCTATCCATAAATCATTGTATATCCATTTGGAACAAGTTAGCACTTCTCATAATTATCTTGATGGTAAGCCAAGTACATTATTGGCTGTTATTCCAGTCGAGAATAAAGAGTTTGGTGAAGTTATAACAGCGAGATTTGAGCATCCGGAATATAAGTGTTTAGTAAATGATGTTATAACAGAATTGAAATTAGAAATAAGAGATGAAAATAATAACAAGATAATTAATCATTTACCAATTAATTGTGTTTTAGAAGTTATATAATTTATTTAATAAAATGAGCATACTTGGTGTCAAAAAAAAAAAACGTAGATACATCGGAAATAAAAAAGGAAATATTAAATATGAAGAGTGAGCTTCAAACAATGGATACTAAGGATAAAGATTTACGCCGGAGTGTCGCTGCCCTAAGCATCAGAGTTTTAAATGTTGAAAATATAGTTGGTAATATTAAAATAAACCAGACAGAACAATAATAAGTATATATGCTGGAATTGATGGTCCAATACATGGAAATAAAAGTTTAATTTTGGTGTTGGTGGTGGTTATTATGTAATGAACTTTCCAGGACAAATATTGGGTATTAGTTTAGTAAGTTTAAGAACAAGCACAGATATTATAGCCATTAAGATGATGGTTAATGATAAGTCAACTAGTTACAAAATGAGTTTGGATAAGGGTGTTACACACGGTTTTAATAACTTTTATACACCTTTTGAAGTTAAGGCTGGAGATAGAATAAGTTTTATTAGTATGACTAATAATTCTTTATGTATCAATACTCTAGTATCAGTGGTAATTGAATTATTTTTTTAACAAATTTAATCCTTAAAAATGTCAGCATACGGAAACAAATTAAATCCTTACAGAAAAATAAGAGAACCCCGTGGTGTGAAAGGTATTCGTCAAAGTGTATCAATAACAAATAATCCTTCAACTATTGATCAAAATCAACAGCTATTAGTGAGATTCCCCAATCTAAGCAATAATGATGTTATTGTTCCTGGAACAACCAGATTGGCATTTGAAATAGAACTCACATCTACAGACGACAATGCAACTATATATCAAAACATAGGAAGAACAATAGTTAAAAACAACAATTCGTATAAGTGGAAATGAAATTATGTCAATTGATGATAGTGATATTTATCATTGTTATGTTGATTTATGGAAATCTACATCTGAACGTTTAAATATGGCATACCAAGGAATTGGTGAAACAAACATGTTAAAACACAGAGTTGGTGCGGATGATAAATCATCAAACATAGGTGATGAAGCAATTGCAACTGCATATGGTGCAAGATTTTGTATCCCACTTGATTTTGAACTATTAGAAACTCATATGCCTTTTTATCAAGCAGGTCTTGGTGATAGACTTGAATATGAACTTACATTTAATAATTATAGCAATGTTATTAAATCAACAGATACATCTGCAAGTTATACAATCAAAACATTTGTTTAGAATTTGATATGGTTACTGATGCAGAATTAGCAAGACAGATAAGACAACAAGTTAATGGTAAGATGGTTATTTTGTACGATAGAATACTAAGACATAGAAAAATAACCAAAACAAATCTGATACATTGTGGAATATCAATTTAAATGTTCCAGCTAGAAGTATGAAAGGAATTCTAATGTTGTTCGAAGATCCTGAAAGAACAAGCACTGAAACTTATTATAATCCTAATATAACAAAAGTAGAAATGACAATAGAAGGTGTTCCAAATCAGCTATACAGTCAAGGAATGAAAGCATATCAACAATGGGATGAAATAAATAAATTCTTTGCTTTAAATTCAAAAGAAATAAAACAACAGAAGAAGTTTTAAAGGATTTAAATTTATCCTATACAACATTAGAAAAATATCTTACAACTAATTATGCATTATGGTTAGATTTACGTTCAACAGATGATAACTCATTACACGGTTCAGGTAGAAGAATTGAAAATGCCTCTGAAGGTATAACAATCCAAATAACTAAAACAGCAGGAGCAAATAAATTAATAAATGTTTATCTGTTTGTTATACAAGATGCACAAATTAATTTTGAAGATGGAAGATTTAAAGAAGTTAATTACTAGCGGTTCCCTTAAAAATGGAAACAAACGAGCGGAGCGAGATACACTCCGATTCCTTTATGAATTACCAAAATATCCCCATTGTGCTATTATATGTGGACAAACAGGATGTGGAAAAACAGAGTTTGTTCTTGATTTATTAGAAGGAGAATATAGTGGAGTTTTCAAATATATAGTCATACTTTGTCCAACCATCCAATGGAACAAAGCATACAAAAATCGTGAATGGATTGGTGATGTTAGAAAACCAAAACAAAAATCTAATAATTGTTAATCCTATTGTTGAAGTGAGAGAAGCGAACGGTTCCCTTTATGAAGAAGAGAAGCTACAAGAACTACTAAGAATGTTCTTTAAAAATATGCTGGTCATCCAACATTATATATCATTGATGACTGCAGTGCAACAAAAGAACTAACAAAGAAAAAGATATGCTGTCCGAGCTTGCATTTTCAGGAAGACATGCGGAACAATCAGTGTGGGTCATTTCACAGAGATACAACTCTGTTTTAAAAGATTTAAGAGAACAAACAAAATGGTTATGCATGTTCTACACAAAAGATAGAGATAGTTTTGATAATTGCCTAAGAGAAAATGATGTTATTCCTACTTTGGAAGAAAGACAAAGAATAAAGGAAGAACTTAAAAAAAAGAAACATCGTAAATTAATATTAAAGACAGATCAACCTACTGATTATTGGTTACTTAATTGATTTTTTAGCAATTCTCAAGTAATGCTTAAGTAATGCTTAAGTAATGCTTAAGTAATTCTTAAGTAATTCTTAAGTAATTTAACCAAAATAAGTAATTCTTAAGTAATTTAACCAAAATAAGCAAAATAATGCTTAAGTAATGCTTAAGTAATTCTTAAGTAATTTAACCAAAATAAGTAATTCTTAAGTAATTTAACCAAAATAAGCAATAAAAAAAAGCAATGCTGTTGGAAATACTAACAATTGCAACAAACACTGCAGTCTTATCATTGGTTGGATATGTTGTATTTAATTTTTAAAGTTAAAATAAATTATATCCGTTTTTGAAACGTATAAAATGAATGCTGAAGAATTATTAAGCGAGCAAATTGTGGAAAACATAAATATTGATGATGAAGCGAGCGAAGTGAACGGTTCCTTCAAGAAAAAAAACGAGAGATTATCATCTGTTGTTGCTGGTGGGAGTAGTAAACAATATCTGGGTAAAGAATTACAACTGTCAGATATTGATAAAATGACAACAGAGCAAATAAACAAACTATACTGTAAATATGAAGCAAGATTGGGAGCTAGTATGACCAAGACATTAGGAAACTCTTTTATAAATTTATATGTCATGGGTGTATCAAAGTTTTCAAAGTTGTTAATCCACCAATTTTAATACAAGACTTAGAGGAAGATCCTTTTATCAATAATGCTTTAACTAATACATGTTGTGAACTGTACTATAGATATGGAATGTATCTTGCTCCTTTTACTGCAATATTAACAACAGCAAGACATATCGAACCACTCGCTTCGCTCGATTTCCGAAAAAAGATGAAAATAATGACATAAAAATGATGAATGAAAATCCTGAACAAAAGAAAACAAAGAAGAAAAAAGAAGTATTTAAAAACCCAAACCAAAAGACCCAAAAGAGTAGCTGCTGGTAAGAAAGGTGCAGAAGTAAGAATAAGAAATGCAGAAATGAGAAAAAGAAGTGGAAAAATTAAAAAGAAAATTCAAAATCAAACAAATAACAAAAGATTCTGATACAGAAACAGATTATGAATCAAACGAACATATCCCTTCTGTCAAGAAACACTCCAGTTCCCTAGTTGATTACAAATTTGTACTTTTTCCTATAAGTATTGTTGGATTGGGATTGTTTTTTTACAACCAAAGTAAGAAACCAGAAAGAATGATTAAAGAAATAACAAAACCAGAAAAACAAAAGAAAGAAATTGATCCTTTTGAATTTAATTAAGAGCAAAGTGAGAATTTAAAATTTAGTACATTAAAATGTCAACACAAAAGACGGAAAACAAATAGCAAATATGTTATATCATGCTGGAGTGGAAACATTGTTAACAGTTGGATATGCAGAAATAGGTAAAAGGTATTAAGGAGGCCAGCACCAAAAGTAGATTTTAATGTAAATGATGTTGTAATGTTATCCATTGATATATTACTTGCAATGGCAACAAAAGATATGTTGATTAAGCAAGGTATTATACCTGCTGATATCATGAAGTAATAAAAGGAACCGCTTCTTTTTATTTTATTTTGTTTTTAGGGAATCGCTTGTCGCTCTAATAAAATGGCAAGTGCTTTAGCAATGATGCTTGGTGGGGCAATAACAAATGCTTTTGCATTTTCGGGAGTAATTATTTATTTTCACATATGGGTAGTAATGCAAATGAAGAGAAAATAAGACATGATAAAGCTATAGAAAAATTAGAAAAAGCACAAGCAGAATGGAATAAAAAAAGAATACAAAGATTAGATTTTGTCAATGAACAATTACAAAAGGAACATCATGCCGAACATACTTTTGAAGATGTTGACCAAGCAATGAAACAATACTATTACATTACAAGTAAACAATTAACTCCATTATCACCCAAACCTAAACTAAGTGATTTTTATACACCATCAGAAGATCAAAAAAGAGAAATTGCATTTGTTGTTGGTGGTATGGTATTAACTGGTTTTATTGTTTGGAAGTTAAAATAAAAATAAATACAATTTACGTTTGTATGAAAATTGGAAAAATAAGAAAAAAATGATAAAAATTAGAGTCCCTAATTCCTGTACTTTTTCTGTTTTTAGGGTATAGAAAATAATAAAATAAAATAAAAATTCTTAAAAGAAATTTCAGGACATGGTTTTCAAAACATATTCATAAACTTTATCTGGTCTAATAAAAGCATCCCAACCAGGAGGAAACTTAGATAACTTTTACCTTTAAACTTTTCCATTACTTCCATTTGTTTTGGAGTCAAAGGACATTCTCCATCATCTCTTAAACAACATATCTGATAATCTGATAACATTATTCTTCCTAATATAACTTTAGCGTCAGGATCATCTTTCTCAGTATAAGCTTCAATCATTTTTAGTCTTTTATTTTTAAAATAAAAATTTAAATTATATATTTTTAATATCCATAAGGAAAACTTCTAATTAAATTTTCATTTTACAATATACCATTCTTTTATCAAACATATAATCATAAGCTTTAACTTGTTTAACTGTTTTAAGTTGATGATCTTTTCCTATTTTATATTATTATATTTAACAGTTTCATATTTTCATTTTCATCAGTAACTATTTTTATTTTTTATCTAATGTAATCTTTTTTCTACTTCAGCATTTAATCTAAAACCTTTACAACAGCTAACTAGTTTTTCTGTATCTAGTTTCATTGAATAATCTTTTGGACCAGCAGATATAAATTGTTTTATGTGATTAGCATTGTGTTTTGAAACAATTTCGTCTGTTAAATCACCTAATTTACTTCCCATCATATTTTCTACTTTTTACATGCTTCAGAACCATCATCATTGTAAATACAAGAATCTGTATCCATGTATAAAACTCTTTCTTGTAGAATATCTAATAATTCGTATAATTTTAATCTAGCATGTGCTGTTGTAAATAAAGCTATATAAACATTTACACTTGGATTAGGTTTAGAGTATTCTTCTTTATTTTTATATTCTGTTAAAACAATATCTTCATCTAATATCATAGTACTTATATCTTTATATTTTCATTAAATACTATTTTAGTTATATGTTCTAAAGAAAAACAATATTCTTTTTGTGTAAAATTATCTCTCATACCAAAATGTCCCCATAAATTATTTAAACATATTTTAGCTATAAATCTTAATCCTGAATTGTACTTAACTTTGTCAATATCTAGATCATAAGCAGTATTATCTATAATGTATTGTATTTTGTTTTACATTCTTTATCGTTTTACAATCATTTTACAATATTTAGGATCACATTTACATCCTGAAGCTTCTTGTTTATATTTCATAAACGTATCTACATAAAGTTTAAATATATCTGTAGATGTTTTTCAAAATGTTCTAGTTCATATATTTTTGTAATTCATAACCTTTTCTATTGCTTTATCTATTTCTATTGTAGACCATGTACCTACTATAACTCTTTCCTCATTAGAATGTATACATTTTTCATTTTAATATTTTTACATTCTTTACATCTTTTATTTCATGTATTTTATCATGTTTATTTAAAGTAGGATCATCTATGTGTTTACATTTAAAAGATATTTTATTCATACATGTTCTACATAATCCAAAAAGTAATTTATGTGTATTATCACTAGTTAATTGTTTATAAGGTAAAACAGGGTGATACAATCCTTTAGGTGGTAATATTTTACATTTCATTATTCCGAAATAATTATTTTTATATAATCATCTACAGAAATATCTGTATATGTAATAGGATGTCCTATAGGATATTTACAATATTTATTTACTGATGGATACAGAGAACAAAAATCTACATATCTACCTTTTAAATCAGAAAGATTATTGTATAATTGAATAGTTTCTGTTCTTCCTCCATAAAATGCATCTCTTTTATCAATAGGTTTTAAATGTGGATCAACTTCAGGATATTTTTGTTGATCAAACTCACATTCCATATTGTATGAATTTTTACATTTGGTTTTAGATAATCTTCAATAGTTTTAAGTCTTTCTTTAGTTTGGTCATATAACTCTTTCATAGTTTTTTATTTCTATCTTTTTACATATTTCTTCAGGACTATAACATTTTGTACATCCATGCCAATAACATCCATAAAATTCATAAACATTACGCATTTTATTTTCTCTATCATAATAATAACCATCGACTTTATAACATTTATTATTAATGAATAATTTCTTTTCACCTCCTTTTTAGCATGTTGAATCATTATATTATATTCTAAAGAAATATACTCTAACCATTGTATTGATTTTGTGAATGTACTTCTTTAATTGTCATCTTTTGTGAATTCCAATTGTTTCATTTGTCAACATTAATGTTTTAAATATTTTTGTACAACATTGAGCAATTGTAATATATTGAAATGGATCGATACAATTATTGGTTATATTTAAAAATAATTTTCTATATAAGGTACAACCTTTGGCAAGAATTAAAACATCCAATAGACAATAATAAAATATTTCTTTATAGAATTTAAATTCTTTTCTTTAACTTTATTATACCATTCATCAAATAATTCTTTATTTTTAATTGTCATAGTATTATAACCAAAATATTCTTTATCAGGATAAATTCCTCATATTTTTGATTCTCTGTTGTATTAAAATAATGTGGAAAATAACCTTTGTTACCCACAAATCCAAATGTTTTTGGGAAAGCAGCTAATCCACATAATGTAAAATTTATAGAATCTATGAATCTTAAATTTATTCCTTTAATAAATATAGCTGTTAATTTTAGTCCAGAAGAAATTATGTTATGTTCAATTTTATTTTTAACAATGTATCCTAAAATCGGTTGCATATCATAACCTTTTCCATAATGTGAAATAAAAGTGTAGTCTTTAAATTTATCTCTTATGAAATATTTACAAAAGTTGTCTATTACAGAATTTCCTATAGGGTTTCATATTTAATTTTTCTACATCACTAAAACAATCATCTATGTCTAATTTTAACAAGTTTAAATTATCAATATTGAAATCACATTTAAATACTTTTACATAGTTATTTTTAAAACAATAAATATTTTCTAAATCGTAAGCTATACAAAATTCATTATATGTATTCCTGTTTCTTGATTTGCTTCAAAATCAAAATATATATATTTATTATTTTTACTTGTTTTGGTACTGATGGTTTCATATAACATAAGTGTTCTTCATTACTTTCCGTGTATTTTTCATAACATATTAAACATATTTTTCACCACATTTGTGATTTTTACCTGTATATGTTTTGTTACATTTATCACAAATATGTTGTTTTCTGATAGTTGTTACTGTATTATCTTTGCATGTATGTTGTTCAGTATAACCAATTAAACATACTTTACAAAACCTACGTTTAGCTAAAATCCTGTTATATTTGTTATAGTGTCAAAGTGTTCATCATGATAATATAAATATATTTGTTCATTATATTCTTCATTACCATCATATACAATATATTCTGTACTATTTGATGTAAAACAATTATCCTAATATTAAGATAATTTTCAAAAGCTTTTAAATCTTCCAAATCATTTCCTTCTTCTTTTATTTCTACTCCTGATTGTTCATGCAAATCTTCAGCTAATCTTTTTGTAATGGTCTACTTTCATTGATATGTTTTAATTGAGAATCTGTAAAATCTTTTAATAACTTATTTGAAGCTAAAGAAGTTACAATTGCCCTTGATAAACATATTGTATCATCATTTTTATTTTGATAATACTTCTTTTATTTATGACATCTAATATTTTTAAAGCTTTACCTTTTCCTCTTTTATTGGGTATAATAGTAACTTCAAAAATAACTTCTTCTAAATTTAATTCTTCAGCACTATTTAATAATCTTTCCATTTGATCCATGAATAACTTTTAACTGTATTATATGTTCTTATAGGCCAGCTTTTATGTTTAGTAATTATGATTTCATGAATAGGTACTATTTTAATTCTTCCATTAGGGTAATCTTTTATGGAATAGTCTACCATGTGATCAAAAGCATTTGTAAATGTTTCTTGTTTTTCATCCTTTAGACTAATTTTATAATTAAATACATAAATACTTGCTTTATGTTTATATTTTTTGTCAAAACAAGTTTATATGAATCTCCTTGCTTGGATAAAATTTTATCCTTTTTTGCCTCCATTTTTTAAGAAACAATTTTAGTTATATTTAAAATGTCTAAAACAAATCTAACAAATAAATTAGCAGATGAACTACATCATAGAGTTGTAAAATCTTTTCCTAAAAGACGTGTTTATGTTCATTCAATAGATCAAACATGGGCAGTTGATTTAATAGATATGCAACCATATTCAAAACAAAATAAACACTATAAATATTTATTAGCAGTTATAGATGTTTTAGTAAATATGGTTGGTTAAGCCCTTTGAAAAATAAAACAGGAGTAGCAGTGAGTGAAGCATTTAAAACATTATTTAAAGAAAGAAAACCAATATATATTTGGTCAGATAAAGGATCCGAATTTTATAATCGGCAAGTAAAAGAATTGTTAAAAGATAATAACATAAAGTTATATTCAACTGAGAATGAAGAAAAATCCAGTGTAGTGGAACGATGGATAGGAACAATGAAACAACATATGTATAAATACTTTACTGCTAATGAAACTTTAAAATATTATGATATATTAGATAAATTAGTTAAAATTATAATAATACAGTACATTCTTCAATTAAAATGACACCTGTTCAAGCAAGTAAATTAAAAATGAATTAACAGTGTATAAAAATTTATATCCAGAAAAGGAAGAAAATTAAAAACCTAAATTCAAGTAGGTACTAGAGTAAGAATAACAAAAAAAGGGTAAATTTGAAAAGGGTTATACTACTCGTTGGACTAAAGAAATATTTGTAATTGAAAAAGTTTTAAATACAATTCCTTTTACTTATAAAATAATTGATTTAAAAGGCGAAGAAATAACAGGTTCTTTCTATGAACAAGAATTACAAATGACTAAGTTTTAAATCTTTATTATAACACTCATTTGTAAGAACTTAAACACAAGATAAAGTATTTGTGAAATTACACGTTATCATCCATGTACAGAGTGTCTTCAAGCTTATTATAACAGTCACTCAAGTATGTAAAATACAGAATCCATTATCAGTTAATAGTCAACACATAATCCTTAGCAACGGCGCTACTGCAGTGTCACCGTTGCCATGTTATGAATTACAGTAGTAAAGTGGGACTGTACATGACAAACAAGAACAAGTATTGTACTATACATAATTTAAATGGCGTATCTTCTTACAGCGTCGGCAGAGTCATGACTTCTTGAGATGATTCCATTTCTTGTGTAGGACATATATCAGGATTTTGTTTCCAAAATGTGTTCATTTCTGGGCTGCTGTTAAACAAAGCTACAAGTTCTTTCTTAAGCTTGTAGATCTCGGTGAAAGAAAGTCCAACTTCATAAAGTTTAAAGTATCCTCCCAACGATTTTGCACATTCCCGCAACCTTCGAGCATAGGAAGGATGAATCCCAATGTTTTCAAGAAGCCACTTACCCCATGTAATAGTGATAACCCCTTGAAAACGTAGTTCGAAAAATTTCTTGTAAACAGCATTAAGCAACATTCCATATTGAATAAAAAGAAGAGAGTCTGAGCATTTTGACGTTTAAGATGCTTAAACCCGTCTTTTAATTTTTCAAGCGCTTGGGCTTCAGTGGTAATGTCCTCAAGTTTAAACAGAAACACATCTCTGTTTATCGTCTTCTTTGTATCTACAAAGTTTTCAACTAAATATGCATGAAGTTGTTCATGACTTCGTTTTTGTACTCCCTTTGTTTTCTTTGTCATGATTACTTGTTTCAAATTACTCTTTGGTTTCCTCGGAAACGTCTTGGTTGGTCCTTCCATCACAACCTTGTTTAAAAAAGTAGTCATATTCATATGAAAAGCCTGATGTTCTAAAATAGTTGCATATTGTTCATCCGTCCATGTGTACTTTTGTGTAGCATTCATTATTTGAGTATATGATCAAATTGACGAAATTCCAATAAAATGTTACAACGGAATCTATTCACAACACAAAATAATAGAATGAATAAACACCTACAGATGATTTTCTTGTGAAATACTCCAATGTTTTTACCCTCAAGACGTATATCTGTCTTCTCTCCACTGTCAATAAACGTCTGCTATATGTTTACATGTGATGACAACGTTATCTAGGCAACATGTAAACATACTCTTGACAACCATGTAAATATTTTCAATGATCGATTTAAATAGACTGAAAATAGATTTAAAAGTCATGTCCTATTAAATGGCAATTCACAAATGTAAAAAGCAATTTAAGTTGTAGTCGTATTGATCCGTTTTATTACTAGACTATATTGATAGAATTAATTAAAAATCACAATTTACATTTTACCATTTCTCGAGGTTGGGGCGCACTGGGGAATTTTTTTTTTTTTTCCACACAGAATTCTTTCTCTGCCTGTTCTCCCGGCCTTTTTTATTTTTGTTTTTGGAATTTTTTGTTGTTTTTGGGTGTTTTTAATAACGTTTTTTATAAAAAGTACAAGTACTATACTACTCCCTTAGGGGAAAATGAGTTTATAAAAACCCAGGATTAAGGTTTTGGTGTGCTCTTTACAAAAAATGTTTTATTTTTTTATGGGGGTATAAATGCAAAGTGTGTTTTTTTCTTCTTAATTTTGAAGTTAAAAATCACACAAAATGTTGGTAAAATTTTATTTTGGATGTAAAAGGGTTTTTCTTTAAAATGGGGTCAAAATTGAAGATAATTTTTTTTTTGGAGGGTATAGGTGTGTGATATTGTGTCCGAGCCACGTCAAATGGATATCACCAAAAATAGACCAAACAGTAATATTCAAAAAGACAAAAAAAAAAAAAAACTATAACTCGTTATTAAGATGATAAACAACGTCAGTACTCAGAATCTTTACTTCAAAACCATCGTGTATTATTTGTGAAGTTGATCAACAAGGTCTTGGTACCTTCCGATGAACTTTTTTAGAAAAACGACGAGACGTTCTTTGACATACCCCTGGTTCATCAACTTTCTGATCAGACACTGGTGACGCTTTACAAAGTCTGAGTAGCAGCTGCAAGCTCTTGAATACCGAATAAAAGGGGAAATGTATATCCCATATGCAGGTGAAGTTGGTATATTGCTGCTAAGGTGGGGGAAATTGATAATTTCAAAATTTAAATCGTCTCGTTTATCAAAGATTCTGGTACTGAGATGACCGTGCATGTCAAATTCGAGGTATAAGTCTAAAAATAAGGCGGAGGAAGCCGTGTCTGTTGTTTCTTTAATTTCTAGTTCTGGGGGATATATTCATGGAACCTAATGAAAAAAGTTTGGATTGTCAATGGAAAGAACATCATCAATATATCTGAATGTAGATATAAGAAAATGTGGTATGAGTGCCAATGAGACAACTCTCCATCCAAGTCAAAATTTATAAATGTAAACCATTATAGGTCAAAGTACGGTCTTCAACACGGAGCCTAGGCTCACACCGAACAGTAAGCTATAAAGGGCCCCAAAATTACTAGTGTAAAACCATTCAAACGGGAAAACCAACGGTCTAATCTATATAAAAACGAGAAACGAGAAACACTTATGAACCACATCAACAAACGACAACTACTGAACATCAGATTCCTGACTTAGGACAAGTGCAAACAAATGCAGCGGGTTTAAACGTTTTAATGGTACCAAACCTTCACCCTTTTTCTGAAACAATAGTGTAACATCACAACATATCGCTATATATCGTCACCAAGCGCATCTTTTTCGAACAGAAGCGTCAAATTAACTTGATCGTTTATATCGCGATTCGTCTCGTCGTATTCTTCGGTTACCCTGGTGTTATACGGGGAGTTTACCGTTCACCGTCTTGTGGGGTACTCTCGTTTCTGACAAGGAAATGATAATATAACCTCTAATGGAGCGTCACATTTGATTGCAGAAAATATGTGACTAATCAGAATTGATTTCCTTAACAAAGGTTCTTAAATAGAATTATATCTGATAACACTGTCTATTATGTAACAACTCATATGGCAAAAGTTGACGTTTGTAAGTTTTATTATTTTTGATCTTACAATAGATATTCTAGCCGTGTCTCTTTATATAGCATGTACTACCATTATACTTTTTAAAAGTTGATTAATTAATTGTTGTTTAAAGCGACTTTCAGCACTATTAGCTATTTCGTGGCGGACAGTTATTTTTTATTGGTGTATAAAGCTGGAATGCCGATTTTCGGCAGGTTAGTTGACAATCCTAGGCAATTATGATTAGAGTCGAATGCACCTTCTTCTTAAAGGGTTCAAACTCACAACCATAGGGTTGATTGCTTGTTGTTGTTTTCTTAAAGTCCAGTGGCAAACATGTAATGCACATTCAGAACTCAAACAAATTTATCAATAAAAAAAATATATGAAGCTTCGACTCCTCAAGTTGACACGGAATGAAAAAAAGGCGGGACTTTTTTACTGTCGCATGGAGTAAGGTATTTTGGATAGGAACAGATGTATAATTGCCCTGTGATTGATATTTACGGACCCATCGGCAAATAATAATAAAGGTTTATAATGTGCTGAAAAATACCTTCCAAAAGGCATGTGATTTAACATCAACATTATGATGTGGTTGCCAATAAACCTAAGACAAATGAAAGCTAGGTTCTGATTGGCTGTATGATATTCCTAATCAACTTCCTTTCAAATACTAGCCAAACAAACTTACGCCTCCTCGAAATAAACTTTCTTGTCGGACATGGGAAGTCCATATGTATTTTGTTATTAAATGGTGTGTGTTACCTGGCAGTTACTAGTATGTCCCAAACAGTTATATACAGTGAAAATGGAAATTACACATTTCCCTAACATATATATAAGTGTGTGCGGAAAAACGACGATGAAACTTCTACAAATCAGGGCCCGTATGCATAATAGCACTTTTAAAGTTAAGATATTCAATCGTAGTACTAATTTATCGTAGGACATGTAGAAAATCCGTCCCTTCGGAACAAATCTTAACTTAAGTAGCTTTATGCATACGGGCCAAGCAGAACAAATGCACACCATATGTAAAATGTTATCTACAATATTTGAGTGATAATGATGAGTCAGTCACATTTATCATGTTTATAAAGAAGTAGTAAATATTATCAATTTAAAATCTGCCTCATTCCAGAATATGTTGTATTTCAGTTACACCTGTCGTTTTATTTATTCTTCTGAAGGTTGTTGGTAAGTAAGGCATTGGTGGTTTATATAAAGGGTCCTTCAATTAGAATATTATAAATTTGTTTATGTTATTTTTCATATTGTAGTACTGCATTATTCTCCATTATGTTTTTGGGGTCTATTTTTCTCTATTCTTTATTTTTTGGACCTAATATTTTTCTCTATTCTTTATTTTTGATCTATTTTTCGCTATTCTTTATTTTGTATCCTTTTTTCTGTGGTATCGATCAATCATTCTTTATTTCTGTAGGTTTTGATATCTCTTCGTCAGTTATGTTAAAAAAAGTTAAGACGGTTTTACCGTTAAGCATTTATGATAAAATTTAATATGTTATGTCAGTTATGACATATAAGTGTACGAATAATCTAGCACCTGAATATTTATCTGAACTACTTTTAAGTTGTTCATTTGTTAATAAATACACATTAAGATTACCTTCTCAAAAATATATTTGTTCAACAATGTTAAACTAATTATGATAAAAGGGCCTTTTGTATTCTGGAAACCTGTTTTTTGGAATTCCTTGCCTTCGATTTTAAAAGGAAGTAAAAATATAAATGTTTGTTAAAACGAAATTTCAACCTTATCTCATGAAAATGCACGAAGAGAACAGTTTCGCAATTATAATTTAATAATTTTACTATAAATACACTTATTATTTAAGTCAATGGTATGTGTCTACCTATACTATATATGTACTCTTGAACACATTGTATTAGTATGTTTTTGCTTATCTCTTTTAAACTTATTTTTATACTAAAGGAATAGCCAAAGCTACGTGGAGCCAACTTTGCTTGATGGAGTTGGAACCCTTGTTTCTAACAAAATTATTCTAAATTTTTTCAACGAGGAATTCCAGAAACGGACATGTTATAAATACAGTCCGTACCGAGGCATTGACTGCTGAGCTGATGATACCTCAGGGTCTAACAGTCCACCGAAGAGGTATCAACCAGTGAAGACTCTATTGAACAATGTTTCATCGGGAACGCACGGAATGAATGATGATTCTGATATGTCTCTTCTTTTACATTGTTAACAAAGCGACGTTCTAATTCAAACATGATACGGAATACACGTGCTTGACGTTGCAGTAGTGTATTTTGCAAGTACAGTACAGTTTGATGCTGTTATTAGAAGTTGTTTCCCTTTACTTATTGTAGACTGATTCTAACACGAAGGATGAAATGGGCTACTGCCTAGTCCTATAGTAAAAGACTTCGTAGGTTCATATCGTTTGCATTCAACGTTTTTATCTTATATTCTTTTTTACTATCAATGCTGAACCACATTCAATTTTTTTATGGGATATTTTTTTTTTTAATATCAATGCTGAACCACATTCAACGTGGTTCAGCATTGATAGTAAAAAAAAATATCCGATAAAAAAACGTTAAATGCAAACGATATGAACCTAAGGAGTCTTATATTATAGAACTAGGCTACTGGCCACTCAAAGCATAAGTTGAAAGTGATATATAGACGTGTCAAACCAATTTTGTAATTTTTAATGAATAATAACTATCATTGAAAAGATTATAACGTAATTGGAAGCTGTAAAAAACTTACGATTAACAAACTTTACGCACTGATAAACTCGATCTTTCTGTTGCTTCTTTGTTGCCTATGAAAGTTTATTTCCTTCCCAAGGGAAACAATTTGTGAGAATGAAAATGGGGAATGTGTCAAAGATAAAATTGAGAATGGAAATGGGAAATGTGTCAAAGATAAAATTGAGAATGGAAATGGGAAATGTGTCAAAGATTAAATTGAGAATGGAAACGGGGAATGTGTCAAAGATAAAATTGAGAATGGAAATAGGAAATGTGTCAAAGATAAAATTGAACATTGAAATGGGGAATGTGTCAAAGATAAAATTGAGAATGGAAACGGGGAATGTGTCAAAGATAACATTGAGAATGGAAACGGGGAATGTGTCAAAGAGACAACAACCCGACCAAAGAGCAGAAAACAGCCCAAGGCCACCAATAGGTCTTCAACACAGCGAGAAAAATCCCGCACCCGGAGGCGGGCTTCAGCTTGCCCCTAAACAAAAACGTGTACTAGTTCAGTGAAAATGGACGTCACAGAAAACTCCAAAACATATAAATTAACCAAAATTAAAAAACACATACAATACTAACAAAGGCCAGATGATCCTGACTTGGGGACAGGCGCAAAAATGAGGCGGGGTTAAAAGATGTCTATTTTGATATCATCGACTTTTAACTCCGGAGTTTATATTTTTTCGACAAGTTCCCTATTCTGTGGTAGGACATCTTAGTAATAGGTATAGTAAGAGCAACTGAAAAAACCAAAATCAAGCTGAAAATCGGTACAATTTCGGGGATTAATTGTTTTATGTTTTCTATATACAACAACATCTTAGGAAAACAGTAATCAAATTGCACCGATTATACGTACGAGTTTACTTCTTTTGGTAAGAGCACTGACCGAGTACCAGGATGTCCTACCTCAGAGCAGATAACCGTCGAAAAATAGCATAATACAGAGTCAAATATCGGTAATATGAAAATAGTCTATAACTTGGTCATTTTCGGAATTGAATTTTCAACTGCTTTGTATATTGAACTTCGCTGCAATAAAAAGAAGGTAAAGTACTAGTATTAAAATCTCTGTGAATTTGCCAACTTTAAATCGTGAAACACTTGGGTTTTTTAAGACCGTTTCTGCTTTATCTTTTCAAAATGGCTGCCTTTCGAACGTGCCTTTCATGTTCGCTTCAAACATAAAAGCTTGAATTTTCCCAGCTTAATAGAAATCATTCTTTCATGTCTGTTCTATGCTAATTTTAACATCAATAGGCAATCTGTCGATACCTGTATCTTGGCATTGCACAAGGTCATACTTTTCTCGGACTGCTAATGACGCCTTTACACTAAATCCATTGGATGTTGGTAGTGTACTTATTGATATTTTAGTCTTAGATGCATGATTTATCTTATTAGTTGTTTCTGGCTTTGAACTAGCTGTCAGTTACTGCGGGTACTCTCAGATCTGTACTTAGTGTCCTTTTGTTGTGGGGATGTACAAGTATCCTGCCACATCCACTCTGTGTTTTTGTTAGATGTATTTCTGTTTGTATCGATTTGATGAGTTAAGCCCTTTTCAACTGATTTTTATAGTTTAATTCTTATGTTGTACTGTTACACCATTGTCTCAGGTTAGGAGAGGGTTAGCGCGCCTTCAAAATAGTTTAACCCCGCTACATTCTGTATGTGCCTGTCCCAAGTCAAGAGCCTGTAATTCAGTAGTTGTTGTTTGTTGCTGTATATCATATTTGTTTTTCGTCCATTTTTTGTTCATAAATCAGGTCGTTAGTTTTCTCGTTTGAATTGTTTTATATTTGTCATTTCAAGACCTTTTATAGCTCACTTTGCGGTATGTGTTTTACTCATTGTTGAAGGCCGTACGGTGACTTATAGTTGTTAATTTCTGTTACATTTGGTTTTGGTAAGTAGTCTCATTGGCAATCATACCACATCTTCTTATTTTATATGATATTTTGTCAATATTTAAATTATCGCCGACGCTCGGTATGTTGTTATAAGTTGACAAATATAATCCAACGATAAAGGAGAATTAACTGTCAAATTCATGTTCACCGATTTGACTCAAATTCTCATATTTGATTTATAGCCTTCTAAAACGTAAAGCAAACTTACAAAAAGTCTAAAATGAATACTTAACAATGCATGGACTCGATAATATGTATCCGTATTTCGTGTGTATTTTAGTCTAGACGCAATCTAAATAACCACCGAAGTAACCTCCCAAGACTGCCAACGGTCATATATCCCCAATATACATATAAATAGAGATATAAATAGATAGCGAACACGTGCAATTAGATTTTTTAGGTCTGTTTGATTTCATATTATAGGTTAAAATTAGGTGTTAATCATCGTTTTCACCTTTATAAGAATGAGGTCTTGAGGAGCGAAACAGTCAATCAAAGGATTTACCCTTGTTTCACTTTCAATGTTGACATTCTTTTCCTTTTAATAGATGAACACGCCTAGTTCATGCATAACCCATCTCAAGCTAAGGAGCTAAATAAAAGGTCACATGAATACGGATTGAATGAGGTCGAATTATTCACTTGCAAGTGACTAATTCCTTAGCGTTATTTCTGAGCTTATTTTGACAGAATTGAACCAAACAGGCTGCTCAACGCGAATTATTATTTCACTATTTCACTTTCGGTAATAATTAAAAAAAAAAAATCTAATTTTATTTTTTTTTATATCTCGTAGCTTTAACATGGGGAATAATATTATCGAAAACAGCTAAAATAAAATAGCTTATCTGCTCCGGACAACTTTCAGATGGAGGCCAAACCTGTATGAAATGTACCCACGTTGTACATCCTCAGGACTGTGGTCGTGTAGAACAATGTCAGGGTTACGAGGTGAGTACCCATGTTGTACATATTCAGGACTGTGGTCGTGTAAAACAATGTCAGGGTTCGAGGTGAGTACTAACGTTGTACATCCTCAGGACTGTGGCCGTGTAGAACATTGTCAGGGTTACGAGGTGAGTACCCACGTTGTACATCTTCAGGACTGTGGTCGTGTAGAACAATGTCAGGGTTACGAGGTAAGTATTCAAGTTGTGTATCCTCAGGACTGTGGCCGTGTAGAACAATGTTAGGGTTACGAGGTGAGTACTCACGTTGTACATCCTCAGGACTGTGGTCGTGTAAAACAATGTCAGGGTTACGAGGTGAGTACACACGTTGTACATCCTCAGGACTGTGGTATTGTAGAACAATGTCAGGGTTATTAGGTGAGTACCCACATTGTACATCCTCAGGACTGTGGACGTGTAGAACAATGTCAGGGTTACAAGTTGAGTACCCACGTCGTACATCCTCAGGACTGTGAACGTGTAGAACAATGTCAGGGTTACTAGGTGAGTACCCACATTGTACATCCTCAGGACTGTGGACGTGTAGAACAATGTCAGGGTTACGAGGTGAGTACACACGTTGTACATCCTCAGGACTTTGAACGTGTAGAACAATGTCAGGGCTACGTGGTAAGTAGCCATGTTGTACATCCTCAGGACTGTGGTCGTGTAGAATAATGTCAGGGTTACAAGTTGAGTACCCACGTCGTACATCATCAGGACTGTGGTCGTGTGGAACAATGTCAGGGTTACGAGGTAAGTACCCACGTTGTACATCCTCAGGACTGTGGACGTGTAGAACAATGTCAGGGTTACAAGTTGAGTACCCACGTCGTACATCATCAGGACTGTGGTCGTGTGGAACAATGTCAGGGTTACGAGGTAAGTACCCACGTTGTACATCCTCAGGACTGTGGACGTGTAGAACAATGTCAGGGTTACAAGTGGAGTACCCACGTCGTACATCCTCAGGACTGTGGACGTGTTGAACAATGTCAGGGTTACGAGGTAAGTACCCTCGTTGTACATCCTAAGGACTGTGGACGTGTAGAACAATGTCAGGGTTACAAGTTGAGTACCCACGTTGTACATCATCAGGACTGTGGTCGTGTAGAACAATGTCAGGGTTACAAGTTGAGTACCCACGTTGTACATCCTCAGGACTGTGGTCGTGTAGAACAATGTCAGGGTTACGAGGTAAGTACCCACATTGTACATCCTCAGGACTGTGGTCGTGTAGAACAATGGCAGGGTTACGAGGTAAGTACCCACATTGTACATCCTCAGGACTGTGGTCGTGTAGAACAATGTCAGGGTTACGAGGTAAGTACCCACATTGTACATCCTCAGGACTGTGGTCGTGTAGAACAATGTCAGGGTTACAAGTTGAGTACCCACGTTGTACATCCTCAGGACTGTGGTCGTGTAGAACAATGTCAGGGTTACGAGGCAAGTACCCACATTGTACATCCTCAGGACTGTGGTCGTGTAGAACAATGTCAGGGTTACGAGGTAAGTACCCACGTCGTACATCCTCAGGACTGTGGTCGTGTAGAACAATGGCAGGGTTACGAGGTGAGTACCCACATTGTACAACTTCAGGACTAGTATATGGTAACACTGAAACCCAAATATTGAAGTTCACTAACTACGATTAGGTCATAGTTCTGTTTTTATTTGTGTTGTTATGGATAAATGGTAGTTATTTATTTTTGCTAGCTTCAGATAGAAAAAAAATAAAATTAAGCAAACAGAAACCAATTTAGCTTACGTTAAATACGAACTAAATCCAATGTTTATGCAAACTGTCAACTTGATGTTACAGGAAACCTACGTGTAATGAAATAACTAAAAATGAATAACCTTTCTCAAATTATATTATTTCTATTGGTGTATTCATTAAAAACTATTAGAAACGAGAAAGTACGAGTATGGGATTGCATAATTTAATTTATACTTCGGAATCCTGTATCTTATTCGGTTCAAACCAGTTTGGTATTTTTTTTCCAATTTTTATAACTGTCCGTTGATTGTAATGTGTGATATCCCGCCAACAATTTTTTTTTTTTTCCATTAAGGCATTTAGAAACAATTTCTGTCACTTAAACAATTTTATCCACGGTCAATAGTTAAATTTTCAAATTTTGAAATACTCGGCAAGCATTGCAAATTTGAGGTAGAAGCTATGTCTGTTTACACCAAATAAATTGAAATAGGTGTTGTATTTTTAGTTACGTATTTACCTTATGTGTTCCTCATATTGAAAGACTAGCTAAAACTTATCTCCTGAAATAAAGTCCAAATCTATCCTCATTTATATCAATTTTTAGGAATGTTATGTGCGAAAGTATGTGACAGACTCAGGACGAATATGGTACGATTCTGGATGTGCAGATGTTCAGGTAACCAATTATTATTATTACTTTTATTATTATTATTATTATTATTATTATTATTATTATTATTATTATTATTATTATTATTATTATTATTATTTAATATGGTTATTATTGTTACCTTCGATTTTTTCATAGAAGGTAATCTGTAATCTGAGATGAAAATATCTGTTCAAGATGAACATTAAGAATAAAAAATTGTTGATATCAGACTGAAAATTTCTCAGAATTGGAGCCAATATGGCTCATTTGAGCTTTTGGTTAAACGTCAATGAGACAGCCATCTAGCAAAAAAAAAACATCAAAAGGTCAACACAATATATACAAATAATATAAATAAGAAGATGTGGTATGAATACCAATGAGACAACTCTCCATCCAAATCACAATGTACAAAAACTAAACAGTTACAGGTCAAAGTACGGCCTTCAACACGGAGCATTGGCTCCCACCGAACAGCAAGCTATAAAGGGCCCCAAAATGACTAGTGTAAAACAATTCAAACAGGAAAACCAACGGTCTAATATATATACAAAAACGAGAAACGAGAAATACTTATGAACCACACCAATAAACGACAACCACTGAACAACAGGCTCCTGACTTAGGACAGGTGCATACAAATGCAGCGTTAACACGTATCTATATAAAAAGTAAAATCACAAAAATACTGAACTCCGAGGAAAATTCAAAACGGAAAGTCCCTAATCAAATGGCAAAATCAAAAGCTCAAACACATCAAACGAATGGATAACAACTGTCATATTCCTGACTTGGTACAGACATTTTCTTATGTAAAAAATGGTGGATTGAACCTGGTTTTATTGCTAGCTAAGCCTTTCACTTGTATGACAGTCGCATCAAATTCCATTATATTGACAACGATGCGTGAACAAAACAAACAGACATAATATGATTCTTAAAGCGTTGTGAATTATTTAGCTAAGACTATCAAAGTACTGCCATTAACACCAAATATTCCAAATTATACTTATACGAGATGTGACATCACTGACGAGGAACACCAAATATTCCGAATTATACGAGATGTGACATAAGACATCACTGACGAGGAACACCAAATATTCCAAATTATACAAGATGTGACATAAGACATCACTGACGAGGAACACCAAATATTCAAAATTATACGAGATGTGACATAAGACATCACTGATGAGGAACACCAAATATTCCAAAGTATACGAGATGTGACTTAAGACATCACTGACGAGGAACACCAAATATTCCAAAGTATACTAGATGTGACATAAGACATCACAGACGAGGAACACCAAATATTCCAAGTAATACGAGATGTGACATAAGACATCACTGACGAGGAACACCAAATATTCCAAATTATACTTATACGACATAAGACATCACTGACGAGGAACACCAAATATTCCAAATTATACATATACGACATAAGACATCACTGACGAGGAACACCAAATATTCCAAATTATACTTATACGACATAAGACATCACTGACGAGGAACACCAAATATTCCAAAGTATACTTATACGACATAAGACATCACTGACGAGGAACACCAAATATTCCAAATTATACTTATACGTGACATAAGACATCACTGACGAGGAACGACAAATATTCCAAATTATACTTATACGTGACATAAGACATCACTGACGAGGAACACCAAATATTCCAAATTATACTTATACGTGACATAAGACATCACTGACGAGGAACACCAAATATTCCAAATTATACTTATACGTGACATAAGACATCACTGACGAGGAACAGCAAATATTTCAAATTATACTTTTACGAGACAAAAGACATTACTGACGAGGAACACCAAATATTCCAAATTATACTTATACGTGACATAAGACATCACTGACGAGGAACACCAAATATTCCAAATTATACTTATACAACATAAGACATCACTGACGAGGAACAGCAAATATTTCAAATTATACTTTTACGACAAAAGACATTACTGACGAGGAACACCAAATATTCCAAATTATACTTATACGTGACATAAGACATCACTGACGAGGAACACCAAATATTCCAAATTATACTTATACAACATAAGACATCACTGACGAGGAACACCAAATATTCCAAATTATTTTTATACGACATAAGACATCACTGACGAGGAACACCAAATATTCCAAATTATACGAGATGTGACATAAGACATCACTGACGAGGAACACCAAATATTCCAAATTATACTTATAAGACATCACTGCCGAGGAACACCAAATATTCCAAATTATACTTATACGAGATGTGACATAAGACATCACTAACGAGGAACATCAAATATTCCAAAGTATACAAGATGTGACATAAGACATCACTGACGAGGAACACCAAATATTCCAAAGTATACTTATACGACATAAGACATCACTGACGAGGAACACCAAATATTCCAAGTTATACGAGATGTGACATAAGACATCACTGACGAGATACACCAAATATTCCAAATTATACGAGATGTGACATAAGACATCACTGAAGAGGAACACCAAATGTTCCAAATTATACGAGATGTGACATAAGACATCACTGACGAGGAACACCAACTATTCCAAAGTATACTAGATGTGACATAAGACATCACTGACGAGGAACACCAAATATTCCAAGTTATACGAGATGAGACATAAGACATCACTGACGAGGAACACCAAATATTCCAAATTATACTTATACGACATAAGACATCACTGCCGAGGAACACGAAATATTCCAAATTATACTTATACGACATAAGACATCACAGACGAGGAACACCAAATATTCCAAATTATACTTATACGACTTAAGACATCACTGACGAGGAACACCAAATATTCCAAATTATACTTATACGTGACATAAGACATCACTGACGAGGAACACCAAATATTTCAAATTATACTTATACGTGACAAAAGACATCACTGACGAGGAACACCAAATATTCCAAATTATACTTATACGTGACATAAGACATCACTGACGAGGAACACCAAATATTCCAAATTATACTTATACGTGACATAAGACATCACTGACGAGGAACACCAAATATTCCAAATTATACTTATACGTGACATAAGACATCACTGACGAGGAACACCAAATATTCCAAATTATACTTATACGTGACATAAGACATCACTGACGAGGAACACCAATTATTCCAAATAAACTTATACGTGACATAAGACATCACTGAAGAGGAACACCAAATATTCCAAATTATACTTATACGTGACATAAGACATCACTGACGAGGAACACCAAATATTCCAAATTATACTTATACAAGATGTGACATAAGACATCACTGACGAGGAACACCAAATATTCCAAATTATACTTATACGTGACATAAGACATCACTGACGAGGAACACCAAATATTCCAAATTATACTTATACGTGACATAAGACATCACTGACGAGGAACACCAAATATTCCAAATTATACTTATACGAGATGTGACATAAGACATCACTGACGAGGAACACCAAATATTCCAAATTATACTTATACGAGATGTGACATAAGACACCACTGACGAGGTTCCTGAAGTAGAATTTGTACAGGAATATGATTGATTGATTTTTGGTGTTTAACGCCTCCTCCAGCACTCAATGCTGTATCATGGCGACCAGTTTTTATTGGTGAAGGAAGCCGGCGGACCCGGGGAGACTCTCCGACCTTCAGCAGTAGTTGGTGGAGGAAGCCGGCGTGCCTGGGGAGACTCTCCGACCTTCAGCAGTAGTTGGTGGAGGAAACAGGCGTGCCTTGGGAGACTCTCCGACCTTCAGTAGTAGTTGGTGGAGGAAGCCGGGGTGCCTGGTGATACTCTCCGACCTTCAACAGTAGTTGGTGGAGGAAGCCGGTGTGCCTTGGGAGACTCTCCGACCTTCAGCAGTAGTTGGTGGAGGAAGCCGGCGTGCCTGGGGATACTCTCCGACCTTCAACAGTAGTTGGTGGAGGAAGCCAGCGTGCCTGGGGAGACTCTCCGACCTTCAGAAGTAGAACTGGCAAACCTAGCTGTAAAGTTAGGAATCGAACGCACCTGCTATTTACTTGGTTTGAACTCACAACCTCGGTGTTGATCGACAGGCTAGTGGTACAGTACATGACCTACCTAGACCTCTCGGCCACTAAGGTCCCTACATAAAAATGTGGTTGGCCAAAACTAAGTTGTTTTTATACTAGTCATCTTTTTTTTAATCTCAATGGACTAACTTACTCCATAAATAAAAAAAACGACAAAACAAAAAATACGTATAGGAAAATAACTTATTTTCAAAATAACGGTATATTGATATCAAGAACACATGTATAAACAATACAATAATAAAAATACCGTATCAAAATACAAGATTAAAGTGCTCTTTTATCCCAAAAGTTTTGATACATACTTGGTTGTCCACTTTTTTTCTTTGAGCCCTTCTGAAGGTAAATCCTTGCTTTAAAAGTTTGTTTTTGGGAAATGTTAACTGCATTGAAATATAGGACGTCGCTGTAAACATGAGAATATCAAACAAATGAGAAGTTTCAGAAAGTGTCAGAACAATGATGTAAGCATGCGCATACCTAAGCCAATGAGAAGTGTCAGAAAGTGTCAGATAAGTGCTGTAAACATGCGCATACCAAATCCAATGAAAAGTGGTCATGCCAAAAGAAGGAAATAACGGAACATTACTGTCAAGGAAAGCCCTGCAGACATGAGCATACCTAACCAATGAAAAGTGACACTCTAAAAGAAGGTTACATGTATAATTGAAAATCATCGTCTAGGAAAATGCTGTAGACATGCGCATAGCGAAGCAAATGACAAGTGTACACTTCAAAGGAAAAAGGTGAAAGAACATCACCGTCAAGCAAAGTCGTCCATCGTCGTTTGTCGTTACGACCATATTTATTTTATTGTCTCTCTTGTTTAACTTAAAAATCGAATAATAAGAAGATGTTGTAAGATTGCCAGTGAGACGACTTTCCAATAGAACTATTTCTTTTATTCCGTTAAACAATTAACAATAATTCTTCAGTTATATTTATTGAAAGTATATTTTATTCTTAGAAATGTAGAATACTTGCTGGTATAGTCAACACAGGGTTTGGTAGGCGTAAAATAGACAATGGTGTCGTCAACACGAGATTTCAACGGACTCGGATAGACAAGGATGTCAACACAAGATTAGGAAGGACGCAGATAGATAATGGCGACGTCAACAAGAGATTTGAAAGGGTGCAATCAGACAATGGCGATGTGAACACAAAATTTGAAAGGAGACAGATAAACAATGGCGACACTGTTTTGTGTGAGCAGTGTTGTAACAACACAGATTTATGTAACACTAAAGGAATTTGTGGCGTTGCAGGTCAGTATTCTTTTATATGTTCTATGCAAATCACGTTGCTGATTGATAAATTGATTGATTGATTGATTGATTGATTGATTGATTGTTGATTGATTGATTGATTGATTGATTGATTGATTGACAGGTGAAGGTTTCACGCTACGTTACAACAGATTGACATTTCGGCAGCGAGAGAATTTCAAAATCAAAAGTATCCAAGATTTAAAAGTCAGTCGTATAGTTATAGTTGTTGTTTGAAACAATATAACAATACACAAATAGTGACAACATCTAAAATACAGAACACGAGCAGATTTTCTAAAATAATTATAAGAAAATAAGAAAACATATATAATTCTTGATTGCCATATATTGTGGATCTGCAAGTCCTGTCAATTAAGTTTGTATTATACTCTACTACGCAAACAATGCTGTACTAATATATTTATATTAATGAAAAAACGTGTGCGATTGACTTATTGGTGTTGCTGGTCAATTTGAAAAATCACTGATACGAAAATCAAACAGCACATACTACAACACATATAGCGCATACAAAACTTTAAAAATGATACTCCCGACCATAACTTTTAACCTTTTTTTCAAAGTTTGTCCAGAATCATTAAACAGGCCTTCAAACACTTCACATGTTTTATCTTGTTTTCATCCTAGAAGCGAGATATACATTATAGCCATCTTACTTTTAATCGGTGTCAACCTTAATTAGATATAAGAAGATGTGGTATGAGTGCCAATGAGACAGCTCTCCATCCAAGTCAAAATTTATAAAAGTAAACCATTATAGGTCAAAGTACGGTCTTCAACACGGAGCCTTGGCTCACACCGAAAAGCAAGCTATAAAGGGCCCCAAAAATTACTAGTGTAAAACCATTCAAACGGGAAAACCAACGGTCTAATCTATATAAAACTGAGAAGCTTAAGTACGTACTGAGGTGAAATTAAAAACAAATCTAGAATTTAAAATTGATACAATAAGTCAGAAGAGCATTAGTTAAGGAACAAAGTAACAAAATATTGATAGATAATGGAGCTCCTTTACTAGATATTTAATATTTAAAAATGGCGGGGAAAGGCAAACTCGGACTTTTACCTTATATTTGCATTGGTATTATTTGGGCCTAAAAAGAAAACAAATCTAGAATCTGCTTAAATTTTGGTAAATGGCCTTTTATGGGCTATTGAAGTCTTATATGAAAAGAAAAATGGGTTTTGTGGAGCAAAATATTTTACCCTGTATCGTAGGAAAAAACCCAAGGAGTTCGAACATCTGACAAAAATTCCTAAACATTACCTAAGTACATCCTTAAGGTGAATACTGTAGTTCGATTAATTTAACGACACTAAAACAGAAGTTTTTTTAATGATCAGAAGACAGTTTCCACAGCAAAATTTTGAAATTTTTGATTTTCTTATTCCGTATTTTACTGATAAATGGGCTTATCTTTTTTTCGCAGTAACATTTAAATACATTTGTAGAATTTTGGGTTAAAGTTTTTATACATTATGGACTCTGTCAAAACTTCATGGACTTTTATGAAATTTTGGGAAAAGCCTTTTTATGTTTAATTAAGAATCTGAAGCATAATTTTGCAAATATTAGTCACTTCATTTTAGAATATTACTGATAGATGAACTTAATTTTTACCAGTTAACACTTACAACACAGTCTGGGATTAAATTTTTAAGACAGCAACAATTTTGTCGAACCTTTTCGCAATGTTATAAAAATTGAACAGAAGATTCTTCCAGACCACGAAATAGCATCTGAATATAATTTTTTTCTGTTTTTTTACTGTTTTACTAATAAATGGACTTTGATATTCAACATCTCACTTTTACTCTGACAGCAGCAATAGCAGGCGAAACATAGGTTTCCGTGGAATCCTTTAATATTTTTTTAATACATTTTGGTGTAGGAGAGCACTCTAGTGTTGATATACATTGACGAGGATCCAAGATATTGAAAAAGGGGTGCACAGGGGCCTCAAACTAGGCAAAGTTTAGAGTGCTACAGGTAATAAGTCTGGTTAAACCATAAATGTAGCCCCCTCCCCCATCCCCACCCACCCCTGAATCAGCATCTGAAACAATATCCTAGATGTGGTCACGTTTGGTTTTCCGCCACTAATGAGTCAAGTGTAGACAAAACGCGCGATCTGAAGTATAGGCTAAGTATCTTTGGTCAGTTTTTGCAGGCCTATATATATGCACTTCTGATTCTGATAATTCAATATCTTTTCAGCTGTAAAGAATCAAGGTCCACTCTGTTTTCAGTGCCAAGACGAAGCGACACCTGACGGTTGTGATACAATAACAATGTGCTCTCAACATCAGGTGAAGACAATACTATAATGTTATTTAAATTCATAACCCCGTTGTTTTCTATGTTTCAGTCTGCAATTTCAAGCATTCATAGCTGTTGTGTCTTAAGTTCAAATAAAGTGACAGTCATTTCATGTCAAAACTATACCTTATCCTGACTTGTGCTGGATAATTCAACATTTAATTAATTCCATATTTGCCATATATAACACCGATCCCAGAAAGTTTGATAGTACAAATAAAGGTACTTCTGATCTGAGCAACGGCCCTCCTATTTATTTTCATATATGTGTTTTATTAATCAAGAGCAAGTTTCAACAAGAGTTTACAGTGATCCCAAATCATTAAGCTTTCATTTGATACTTCTCAAATGTTATTACTTTTTGACAAAATTATGCGTAGGAACTATACTTTGTTAAATATAAGTACTACCTTCTATGTTATTTGTGACCGAATTAGTGGCTCTATACCTTAAAATATAGATTGTACAACACCTCCATATGTTTCATATACTAGTAAAGTTCAATTTGTCCAGCTGAACTCTCTCAGGACAGCAGGTTTTGTTCTGACTATGCAGGTGTAATGTTATATAATGTATGAATACTAACTAAATATCCAGTTACATCTGCCCTGTTACAATAGTTCAGTTAACACGGGTTTATATTTTGAGCCAGGTTCGTTGACAGGTCTCACAGTAAAAGCTTCTATTTTAAGTATGTTTCAGTATATTGACAGGCCTAATATAATAAGTTCCTATTAAATGCAGGATTCGGTTTTGACAGACCTCACGGTAAATTTTTCTTTTTTAAGCTGGGTTTGGTGTAGACAGGTCTAACAGCAATAAGTTTCTATTTTAAGTAGATATGTCTAACGGAATAAGTTTTTTTTTAATTTTAAGCAGGGTTACGTGTAGACAGATCCCAGGGTAAAAATTTCTTTTTCACAGCTGGGTTTGATGTAAACAGGTCTAACGGTATAAGTTTCTTTTCTAACAGTTTTTGTAATGAAGTCTAAGACAAAACTTGGCAAATTAGAATTTATTACTTAATTTACAAGTTTTCAAAGATAGTTCAAATAGTTCAAATAATGTTTTTCACTGTGACACTGGCCGAGATCTGACGAATTCTGGTGTAGTCGAATTGTGTCCTTGAAGTCCATTGAGGGATCTTATATAGTCCAGTGGGCCATAAACAATGGCCCATAGCTGTCGGCCGGTTACGTAGTAGTCTTGATGTTGAATAATACTAGTCTGGGGTTAATTGTCAAACAATGCAATTAACCTCTGAAGGACACATGTTATTAAACAGTGGACATTGTCATCTACTGGCTGCAGGCTATATGTCTATAATATTCGTACACAATGTTATTAAGTGTCTAAAGGGTAAAAGTAGTTGTTTCAGTTATGCTATATTTGATTACACCTTGATAATTATTGTTATGAAACACATTGTGTTACAAATGCCTTTCATCCAAATAGAACGAAAGTTCGGTAAAATACGATAGTTTTTCTTCCTGTAGGTTATTATAAATAGTTCTTTGTTAGGTTTCCGGTAACCATCACCACACATCTAAAGTTTATAAAGTTCTGCAAGTCCAATATCGATATATAAAGTTCATTAAATTCATTAAGTCCAATAGCTGTAAATATATTTACACATAGTTCATTCGAATCATAAGTTCAATATTTCGGTATACATAGTTCATATTTTATTTCCGTAACCATCATAGTATGTTGTTCCTCAATACTGGGTAGGAACGCAAGTCTTTATACAATTCTATTTACACAGTTCATAGGGTCACTTTAAAATTATTTACACGGTTCGTCATCAGCTAGTGAATTCGGTCATCTATGTTGTAAGGTTTACAATCTAGTCCTTTTACGAAGTAGTTGACGTATCTAGCTCTGGGTACATCTTTCTCAAGAGACTGGTCGCATCGGTCTTCGGTTTCGCATCGTCTTTGAATAATGGTGCAGAGGGAATCTTCTCTCTGGAATCAGGTACTTCTGTCCCAACCATTTGCGTTGACACCATTTGGTACCCATCGTTCGTGGCATTAGAACCTGAACTTACACCTTTCTTTTTGGCTAACCAAGACTTGTTTCTAAAAAACTTACAGTACAAAAATATAGCTATTCCAATGAATATCGCACCCAAACCCATGGATAGACCTACTCCCCAATTTGGAAATTCAAAGTCGTTTTCAATTCCCCTTAAATTTCTAAGTTTTTCAATCAAAGCATTCATAGGGATTTGTTTAATCGCCTTTAGTTCTTTTGGTAGTTCAAGCTTAGTAAAATTTGGTAAAGCAGCATGAAAGGGTTCCCATAAACTTGTATTCAGTACTTGAAAGGTATTTAAAAATCTATCAAACGTTTTTTCTGTTAAAAATGTACTTTCCATTTGATAAGTAGGTAATAAGGTTAAATGATCACTCGTAGCAGTACAAGTACGCTTTAAATTAATTATAGTAGTAGGTGGATTAATTATCTGATCCGTCAACATGTTTGTTTTGTCATCACATCTAATTGTGATCCTAAATTCATTAATAGTTGTAACTGCCCACATACTATCGGTCAAATAGGTTGCCATAGGCAAAACGGTGTTTGGTCGAACCTTCACTGTACACCTTGTTTTCCAATTTTCTTTATTGGCAAATAAAGCTATAACACAGAGTTTACTTAAATTCACGGGATAGACTGGACTTTTGATTTCACAAAAATTAACTAATGGATTTGAACACTTATCGATTTCTTGGTTACTTAGCAACATATATTTAGTTTTTTCCTGGTTTGCAGCAATAGCTACGGCTTCTAATTCATACTGAGCAACCATGTCGCTCGAGTCAGAATTTTTATCAGTAACCTTAGTAGGAACAGGTAAGTTATGGATCTTATAGATAGCATAGCTGTCTCTTATGTCTAGTAATGGCAACGTAATGATAATGATTATCCGGTTTTCGTCCAAAACTGTACTACAGGTCAAAAATTTGTAAAAATTCCAAATATCTTTAATTTCGTCACCAGGTATTTTTAATGTCGCCGGAAGTCGTCGTTTTATGTCAGTCAATAGTGCTCTTAAATTACCGGGTGAGATAAGACCAGGTGACATGTGTCCTAAGGACAACATGTTTAATTGTAATTGTAAATGGTTTAAATAATCCCCTGCTATGTTCATGAGGTCTTTTATCTCACCTATTATCATGTCCGTATGCAAATAAGCCTGTAAATAACTTCCCATAACTTCAATTTGTTTTTCTAAATCCGTAGCAAAAGTTTTAAGTCTATTTCCAAGATCTTGAACACTTTCAATCAACTCATTAACCTTGTGCCTATTTTCAGATACATGTGTTTGTGTGGTGTTTAAAATAGTTAACCCATCTTGAACAATATGACGAATTGCATCTTGATTTTGTGCTAAAGTTTTGATATTTCTTTGAATTTTTGACAGGTCGCTGTCTGATACAGTACCAAATAAAAAACTTAATGCCTTGCCTATAATGGGAAATAAACTGCGTTTAGTTCTAAATTTTGCCGTCTCGTCATAATATAAGGATTTGTAATCATTAAATTGTGATTGTAAATAATCTTTAGTCCGATTTAATCCTTCAACCTGTTTTGTAGACTCAAGATAGTAGCCAAAATATGTTTTTTTTTCTGGGGTATAGAACATCGAAATTGTATGAACCTTTTGTGTAGCGGATAAAGCCTTGTTTAAGTCTTGTTCTATTTTATTTAGAAATAATTCAAACGGATCCAAGTCTACGACAAAAGTAATGAGCCAATTTGACCTTGTTGTTGATATTTCCTTAATTTTCTGGAACATGACATTTTCCTTGACAATGAATTGGCTGGTTAAGCCAAAAAGAACAAGTGAGAACCACCACCACTTCATCACCGATTCTTCCTAAAAATAAGGATACAGATATAGATTATTATAATATATTTTATTCGTATTGTCTTTATTAATTTAAAAGTTCGTAGGAAAGTCCTGAATAAAAGATTTGGTTGTTGGTCTTGACAACTTCAAATTTTATCACCAGATTAAAGATGCGAAGTCGGTGCATCTTTCTGGCTCCGTCTAAGATAACTTCCTGATAATAAACCCCAAAGCGATTGGACCGTTTTAACCATCCAATGGCTTTGAAGTTTTCCACAGTCCACTTTTTAAGGTGCTCCAGGTATGGGATATTGTGCATTTCCGCGAAATTTGTTCGTCTTTCAATTATCTCCGTGAATTTTGAGGGTAACCCACAATATTTGTCAATGATTATTGGTTCCGATAGATTGATTAATTTCTGAATTGCATGGAATTCCTCATTTAGAGGTTTCTTTTTCTTTGCCGTCGCTAATCTAAAATCCCGGCGGTCTTGTACCTCCTGAAAATGATTGAACATAAATTTACATAATATGTTCCACCATAACTCAGGAGGTAATAGTTTCCACATAGGGAGTGGGTGGAGCTGTGCAAAGGTATCTTCATCGTCTGCCATTCTGTAAAATGAGAATAAATACTAATTTTAACACATATTTAATAAGTTTTTAGAAATTCTTAAATGATTTGCATCCTACCTACTACCTATAAAGCCACTTGATACCTACATAATACCTATTAAAGCCTTTACTAAATTTTGAACATGTTCCTTAGTTACCAATTTGGTTTCGTTAGTCCCAATATCAGGTGATTTCCGATTATTTTTTATTTTAACCCTATTCACAGACATGTTATCTTCCATGTCGGAAATTTCAGATGCTACAGGCGAAGAATGAGTGATAGACATGTTATCATCAATGTCAGAGACGTCAGAATCAGAAGGCGAATTTTCTACTTCTTCTTTTATGACTTGATCATCACTTTCTATTTGACTATTATTTACCTTATCTTGTTCTGAGAAAATTTTCTTCCCCCTTAATTTTTTAGATAATTCCATTAATGGTATATCATCTTCTTCATCAGAATTTTCCTTTCCTTTTATATCTTTTGAAATTTGATTTAACGGAGTGTCTGAATCTATGCTTTCATCATCAGAGGAGTCTTCTGATTGTGACTCAACTCTACATACGCAGCTTTGCGTAGTGCCTTACCTTGATTGTTATTAGGAATTTCCCAATCTAACTTAGCCAAACGAATTTGTTCAGCATGAGCCTTTGTGGTTGTCCCATCTAACTGATTTTTTAAAATAAAACTAACAGGTGAAGTTTGTTCTATAATCCTATAGTACGGAGTCCATTTTCTTGAAAGTTTGCTTGCCCTTCTATGATTTTTATAAAAAACTGGGTTTCCTACCTCAAACTTTATATCTTTGCTATGTTTGTTTGCGTACTTAGCTTGTTTCTGTTTAGATTTTTTCATAGTTTTATGAACCAGCATAAATGATTTATGTTGTTGCTGTAAGGCAATTTTATGATATTCCTCCCCATTGTATTTTCTCCTAGGCTTTAAAATGTTATCTAAAGGTAAAACTGGATCCCTGTTATATAATGCATAAAAAGGTGAAAGTTGGGTGGACTCATTGATATTGAATCTAATTGCTGCTAAAGCTTGGTTCAAGTATAAATCCATAGTTGTGGAATGATCTTCTATTAATTTTGACAAAACATCATGTAATGTTCTATGAAATCTTTCTATTTTAGCATTACCCTGAGGGTGATAGAATGAAGTTTAAATATGCTTTATATCAAGTTCCTTACAAACTTCTTCCATAGCCTTAGAACAGTTTTCCCCTCCGTTATCGCTTGTTAGAATCTGAATCCCAGAATGCCTTGAAGTAATTTCTTCAATCAAAAGATGTGCAACATTGTCAGTGCTTTTTGTTGCGACACTAAAAGCTTCTGGCCACCCTGAGTACAAATCGATAAATCCTATAATGTACCTGTTCCCTGACATGGTGGTTGGATACGGTCCACTTAAATCTACCCCTACATGACAAAAAGGATAAGGTGGAATTTTTGTTTCCTGAATTGGCGCTCTAACCTTTTGTAAATTGCGTGATTGACAAGGTACACAAGTAGTGACATAATTATACAATTCCTTGAACATGTTTGGCCAAAAATATTTTTGACGAATGGAATCAAATGTTTTGTCAATGCCCATGTGCCCATTCTTATCATGATATTGTTCTACAACTGCTTGTTTTATATGAGAAGGTATGTACAACCTTATAATAGCATCATTATCTACATTTGAGATGTAATAAAGTATGTCATCTATTATGATGTACTTGTTTTGCACTGCCTCGGGTACCTTATCGCTTACAAGTTGTTCCTTTAGCTCACGTAATGTTTTGTCTTTCACTTGTTCAATTGACATATCAAATTCTTCAAACTGAAAATTTTCTTTTTCCGGAATATCCTCAACTAATTTATCATTATTTGCATAATCAGTAAAATGAAATCTATTTGAATTAATTACATTAATTTCGTAAGTATTGTCACTAATATCCGGATAAGGGTCTGGATTTTCGTTTTGTTTTTCATCTGAAGGTAACCTGGACATAAAATCTGCACACACATTTTGGGGCCCTGGAATTTACTGAATAGTACAGTTATAACCCGTTATGTTTAAAGCCCACAGTTGAATTTTCTTATTTTGCATTGGTGATTCTAGGATATATTTCAAAGGTTTGTGATCTGTTTTTATCACAAATTCAGCATTATACAAATAATGATTCAATTTTTGTAAGGCATAATGAATCGCAAAGGCTTCTTTTTCAATGGTTGACCAACGTGTTTGCGTATCACTCAATTTATGAGATAGGAAGTAAATTGGTCTTTCAACTTCATTTTCACCTTTATTGGACTTTCTTGTACTTGCGTTAAACAAGCACCTACACAATTATCACTAGCGTCCGTGTAAAGCACATATGGTTTATTCAAATCTGGGTATGCCAATAATGGAACTTTCACTAATTCACCCCTTAATTTTTCAAAAGCAACTTGACAAGTGTTGGTCCAATCAAAAACCTTGTTTTTCCTAGTTAAGGCAACTATAGGCTCCGCAATTTTTGAAAATGAAGGTACAAATCTGCGATAATAACTCAAACAACCTATTAGTCCTCTAACTTCCCTGACATTCGAGGGAGCTTTCATGCCTTGAATGGCCTTAACCTTTTCAGGATCTGGTTTTAGTCCATCTTTACTAATTATAAAGCCTAAGTAATTAGTTTCATCTTGCAAAAAATTACATTTTTTCAATTTTAATTTTAGTTTGTGCTGTCTTAATCTATCAAAAACTTGTTGTATGTGGCCTAAATGTTCTTCCACTGTTTCGGAAAATATCAAAGTGTCATCTATGTAAGCAGTTGAAAATGTTCTAACCCTTGTAGTACCTCTGTAACTAATTCACTAAATAAACTGGGCCCTGAGGCGAGACCAAACGGTAAGACATTGAATTCAAATAATCCTTTGTAACATACGAAAGCAGTCTTTTCCTTATCTGACTCCTTGACCTTGACCTGATAATAACCTGACTTTAAATCAAGACTAGTCATTACCTTGGCTTTACCGACTGAAGCAAGTAAGTCATCAATCAGGGGTAACGGGAAGAAATAAATTTTGCTGGCTGCGTTCAGGCTGCGATAGTCCACGCACATCCTTGATGTTTTATCCTTTTTAGAAACGATAATAATAGGCGCAGCCCAAGCCGACCTAGATTTCCTAATAATATTAGCCTCTAATAATTCCTCAATAGCCTTATCTATTATTTTTCTCTGATTAAGGGGGGCCCTATAAGGCTTTAATTTAATTGGCGGATGATCCCCGGTATCAATAGTCATTTGTACTGTATCAGTGCACCCCAAATCTTTGTCAGAAGTTGCAAAAATATCTTCATTATCCCTAATCATTCTAAGTATATCCTTTTTAAATTCTTGCGGTACACTTATTTCAGACTCATCTAATTTTTCGAGTCCTGAAGTTCCTTGTGATTGATTAACATTAACTAAATTTATTTCTCCTACATGAGAAGCCTTACCTACTACACAACCTCTTCTTAATTTAACTGTTTTATTTGTGTTATTGACAATCATCAAAGGAAACTTCCTATTTTTATTAAAATTAACCACCGTATTACTTATCATTAAGCCTGGTTCTGTACTAACATACCCTGAAGCTACAGGTGAGATTTCTAACAATTTAGTACTTCCAAAACTTGGATTGTTCTTAAGGCCTACGGGACAAACATTAATTGTTTGTGGTTTTAATACGGCATTTACGGTTAATCGTACAATTGAAGCCACATGAATATCTTCTTCTAAAGGAACATAATTTTTTTGAATTCTTAAACATCCTAAATCAAAATATAACCTAACTCCATTTTGAACTAACCAATCTTTTCCTAAAATAACATTTCTATTCATGTCTTTAACAACATAAAATAATTGAGTAACTTTTGTACTACCTATTTTAAAAGTGAGGTTTGCACAACCTTCTACATGTAAAAACCCCCCATTTACGGACTGTAAATTAGCCGTTTTCTTTAATAATTTTGGTTTATCCCTCAAAGTT
The DNA here is from genome assembly GCA_017311375.1 of Mytilus coruscus. Lineage (NCBI taxonomy): Eukaryota > Metazoa > Mollusca > Bivalvia > Mytilida > Mytilidae > Mytilus > Mytilus coruscus. Next base: position 8,613,448 of record CM029605.1, read on the forward strand.
TCAAAAATTCTTTTGTGTATCAAAGAAACACTAGCGCCTGAATCTACGAGAGCTCTATATCTTTGATTTTGAATTTTAATTAAAGTTGAATTTGGAGCTCCTGCAACATTTATAGAATAAGTAGGTAATTTCTTTTCAATTTTACTCTTATCACCGGCTTCAACGTGACAAGAGCGATTTAGTTTTCCTGATATACACCCCAGTTTTCTACCATGTTAACAGTTCTAGGTTTTCTATTTGGGCAATTTGGCCTAATATGTCCCCGTTGATTACACTGATAACAAATTATCTCATTATTTCTTCCCGAATTCCCTTGATATGGTTTCGTTTCAACTGCATTTACTTGTCTATATGTTCCCCTAGAACGACAATCTCGTGCTATATGTCCTATCCTACCACAAGAATAACAATTCATCTCCTTGTTTCTACCCGAATTCCCGTGATATGTTTGCATTTCTACGGCATTAATTTGTCTGAAATTTCCCTCAGAACGACAATTACGTGATACATGACCTACTTTACCACAAGAATAACAACGTTTTGCATCACGATAATGATCAATTTCCATTGGTTCATGAGAGTTCAAAGGTTCAGTCCGTCTTGGTCTATTTAATGTCATTGGTCTCGTCGTTTTATACCTTGGTTCGTCTACCCTTTCTGTCCTTAAAGTAAATCTTTTTCGTAAATTTTGTTCAGTCATGGCACTTTTAACTGCCAACGCAAAAGTAGCCGGGTTTTCCCTCATTAATTTCATTTTTAAATAAGAGTGAGCTAAACCATCTATAAAAATGCCTACTAATTCCCTTTCTATAGCTTCATTATGTCCGTCTAAATCTGAGTATGCTTCATTTGCCAAATTTAATAAATTTTCTGCATAAATTTGAACAGACTCGTCCCCTTTTTGTTTTAATTGTCTCAGAAGAGTTGACGCATGTTGAGGGTCAGTAATTTCTCCAAACCGTGAAGTTAATTCTTTTTTTAATTGTTCCCAAGTTGTATCCCGATGATCTCTTAAATACCTTTGTATGTAATCTGAACAAGCCCCTTTACATGTTTGAAAAGCTATTTCTTTAATCCGTTCCATATCATTAAAAAGTAAAGCATATTTTTCAATTGACTTAATCCAGGCTTTGAAATCTTTAGTATTACCTTCAAAAGGGTAATTCCTTGAACTACGTTTGGAGAACAAATGGCTGATTTTAACCCTTTTAATTCAGTGGCGACATCGCCTTGCAAATTAACTACTTCCCTTAACCCATGTAATTTGTTTACGACACCATTGAAAGCTATTTCTACTTTTTGTGCTGACATAGAAGCATCTTGGTTATCCATTGGAAAGAATAAAAGCTAAGGTAATTGCAACTTACGTGGTTCCTTTCTGTCGTTGTAGTGGTTGGAATTCCTGGTTGATCGTGGTCTTAACGGCACCAAATTAGACTTATGTAATGAAGTCTAAGACAAAACTTGGCAAATTAGAATTTATTACTTAATTTACAAGTTTTCAAAGATAGTTCAAATAGTTCAAATAATGTTTTTCACTGTGACACTGGCCGAGATCTGACGAATTCTGGTGTAGTCGAATTGTGTCCTTGAAGTCCATTGAGGGATCTTATATAGTCCAGTGAGCCATAAACAATGGCCCATAGCTGTCGGCCGGTTACGTAGTAGTCTTGATGTTGAATAATACTAGTCTGGGGTTAATTGTCAAACAATGCAATTAACCTCTGAAGGACACATGTTATTAAACAGTGGACATTGTCATCTACTGGCTGCAGGCTATATGTCTATAATATTCGTACACAATGTTATTAAGTGTCTAAAGGGTAAAAGTAGTTGTTTCAGTTATGCTATATTTGATTACACCTTGATAATTATTGTTATGAAACACATTGTGTTACATTTTCGGTGCTGACAGATTCCAATATATAAATTCCATTTTACTTAGTGTTTCATGTAGACAGATTTCCAGGTTTAAGTTTTCATCGGAAGCAGGGTCCGGTGCAGACAGATCTCACTGTGTAAATTTATGTTATAATATGTTTTTTAAATTTTATTCACAGAAATGTTTCTTGCAACGTAAACTGAATTCCTTGATTCATGAGTTCCAGTGGTCGTCTGGATGTGCTTCTGAACAAAAGGTTAGTGTAATTTTATACGCAAACAATACACAGTCTGTCTAGCATTTCATTTGTCCGTCTGTTTGTCTGTCTGTCCGAAATAACTATTCAGTTTAAATCAGACTTTGTACAGTTCAGATTAAGGTCTGTCAACTTTGCAACACTCAAGCTTTATTTTCCATTTAGTATTTCCGGAGTTGTGCCCTGAACTTAACAAAATAGATACTGTTGTGGACGAAAGTCCATATACATGCTTTCAATTGATTTTTATAGTGTTTTTCTATGTTGTGATGTTACACTATTGTTTCAGATAAGGGTGAAGGTTCGGTACCATTAAAACGTTTAAACCCGCAGCAATTGTTTGCACCTGTCCTAAGTCAGGAATCTGAAGTTCAGTAGTTGTCGTTTGTTGATGTGGTTCATAAGTGTTTCTCGTTTCTCGTTTTTTATATAGATTAGACCGTTGGTTTTCCCGTTTGAATGGTTTTACACTAGTAATTTTTGGGGCCCTTTATAGCTTGCTGTTCGGTGTGAGCCAAGGCTCCGTGTTGAAGACCGTACTTTGACCTATATTGGTTTACTTTTATAAATTTTGACTTGGATGGAGAGTTGTCTCATTGGCACTCATACCACATCTTCTTATAACTATTTATCAGATTTTCGTGAAACTTTGTACATTGTAAGATTCTGACATACAAACGCGCATATTAACTCCTTTAACTAATGATTTAATTCATTCAATGTAGACTAATGGATGCAGGAATAAACATCAGCAACATTTGAATTTCCAAGCTATTTATCGAAAGCAGGTACTAAAATAAATGCATACTTACTTTTGAAAAATACAAATAATATCTTCATCACCGATGTAATAAATACTTTTGTATTGTTCCGTTCGTTTATTTTCAGTTCATTCACTTTGATTTTAATAATCTTTATATTACTATATCATTATATATTCAATTATAAACTTTAATTTCCAGTGTAAAGCATTTGAGTTGACGTATCAGTCTGGTGGACAGTTGTGTAACTATTGCTGCGGTGATGACATATGTAATGTCAGATGTAGGTCTGGAAATTCTTCATCATTTACAAATATGTCATCCACCAAAATCTCTACAATAAAGCCAACCACAACAATGCCAGCCACCACAATATTTACAATGTCAACCACTAAAGTCTCTACAACTATTCCGGCCACTACAATCCGTACACCTTTGCCAACCACCGTTCATACACCTTTATCAACAATATCTGTAATACAAACTAATACAGCAACTATATCATCTGCTAAAGATAAACCATCAAGTTCCACAGTTATTTCTTCGCCTCCACCTGTACTTTCTTGTGCTGAAAATACCCTCCTTTGTGGTTCACCCTCACTTATTCACACCATTTGCACGGACGTTAAACTTCGACTGGAATGTCCTGTATCCTGTGGATTATGTCGTAAATATTCTATGAATACCATGTACTGTACCAAAACTGTATGTAATTAAACCATTTTCAAATCCCGTTTTATTTAATTCCTGATAAATTAACCTGATGTTCATTGAGTAACGAAAACTGCAAAAAAACTGCAAGATTGTAAGTCGGCGCCAATAGTCCGCGTGACTCAGTATTAACTTTTCCCTATCGTCTGAGTCGGTATTGAAACAATTAACAACGTAACTCGACATGACCTTTTCCTTATCGTTTTTTACCCAGTAACGTAATAACTACGTCGACTCGATACCTTATCGTCAAAGCCAGTAATGTAATAACCACGTGACTCAATACAAACTTTTCCTTATAGCCTGAACCAGTAATGTAATAACCACGTGACTCGATACAAACATTTCCTTATAGCCTGAACCAGTAATGTAATAACCACGTGACTCGATACAAACTTTTCCTTATAGCCTGAACCAGTAATGTAATAACCACGTGACTCGATACGAACTTTTCCTTATAGCCTGAACCAGTAATGTAATAACCACGTGACTCGATACGAACTTTTCCTTATCGTCAAAGCCAGTAATGTAATAACCACGTGACTTGATACGAAATTTTCCTAATCGTCAAAGCTAGTAATGTAATAACCACGTGACTCGATACAAATTTTTCCTTATCGTCAAGCCAGTAATGTAATAACCATGTGACTTGATACGAACTTTTCCTAATCGTCAAAGCTAGTAATGTACTAACCACGTGACTCGATACAAACTTTTCCTAATCGTCAAAGCTAGTAATGTAATAACCACGTGACTCGATACAAACTTTTCTTTATCGTCAAAGCCAGTAATGTAATAACCACGTGAATTGATACGAACTTTTCCTAATCGTCAAAGCTAGTAATGTAATAACCACGCGACTCGATACAAACATTTTTCTATCGTTAGTGTAATAACCACGTGACTTGATACGATTTTTTTCCTTATTGTCAAAGCCAGGAATGTAATAACCAAGTGATTCGATATAAACATGTTCCTTTCGTCAAAGCAAGTAATGTAACCACGTGACTCGATATAAACCAGAGCCAGTAATGTAATAACCACGTGACTTGATATAAACCTTTCCCTTTCGCCAAACCAGTAATGTAATAACCACGTGACTCGATATAAACCCGTCCATTTTGTCAATGTAATAACCACGTGACACGATACAAATTGTTCTATCGCCAAAATCATTAGTGTAATAACCACGTGACATGAGACAGCAACCCATCGACACATTTAAGGAAAGAACGTCTATCAACTTGTAGACTCATTAGTTTGGGCGTAAATAACTCCCAAATATGAAAAATAATATAACTACTCTTATATGTTATCTTTCTTGCAAATACCAACTTATAAACCTTTTATACTTATGGGAATCAAACTGGACTTTCATACACGTTTTCATAACACTTTCATATCTTCCATACCAAGATAAGACTAATGTAAAGAATATAACGGACCTGAATATAAAGAATGGTTTCCACAATAAGAATCATATATATATATCACAAAAAAGTGCCAGTGTTCAATATCTCTGCATTGAAATTGAAAAGAGTGCCTCAGTTTTAAAGGAGGGAGTTCACAGAGTAACCAATCGGAATAAAGTAGAAAACTCAGGATGTAAATACCAACGTGAATAGAAAATCAAAGTACTGTCATACTATATACTCTGTCAAAGTCATTCAATAAGTCAATGCATGAACAAATATAAATGAATACTAAGCTACAATAAATTATCTAATTCAACCTGTACTACAAAATAGACTACTAGTCTTGTGGGCCCATCTATCATCTAAAATATATGTGTTGTTCTCTTGTGGGCCCATCTGTCATCTAACATATATGTGTTGCCCATCATCAAAGTTTCCTTCAAATGGCAAGTTGGTCAACATCCTTACGTTATGGGTCAATGTGATATAACTCTTTGATTGACCATATAAAGTTTTGTACCATGTTAATATAAAATTTTACTCAGTACTAATTATACAAAACGTGTGCTCGAAACAGTAAATCTTATATTTTGATTGGTTGATTTCTGAGTCTGAGTACGATACGCATACTCAAAATTTTTATGAATGTAACCGCAGATATCATTGTATTTATATAGTTCAGCATAGAACACCAATAGTACAAACAAGCACACACGCAAAATCAGGAAATCCTTGGACAACAGGATCGACAACTCCTGCACAAACAAGCAAGATCGATCCTTTCTCAGCATGTAACGGACAAGTACCAAAAGGTATACTCTGAATCATATATTGTCCACATATATTATGTCCATTTAAGTTAGCAACAGTTCTGGAAGTGCCGAATAGTTGAGTTCACTTTCAAATTATCGACTTTGTTTCCAATTTGAGACATGCTGGCATGAGAAGACAACTGGTAGGTAAGTGTAGCTCTAATTGTGTCATAAGTGATATTTATTTTGTGAGTTGCATGGTACCACCTTTTGGAGATCGTCCTGTATAACATTTTTTGCAATTGTTAATTGACTGTGATGTATACTTTTATCTCTTCTTAATCTCCACACGTTTAGAATGCATATTTGTTCATCAGATTGAATTTTGACTGAAGATTTAAAGCTGTCATGGGAAGCACGTGCAGTCGTGAGTGTTGTACTTTATTTGGAAATAAAGTATACTTATGAAATACCTCGTGAATGTTGTCTAATTGATTATATATTTATGACGTGGATCAGTACTTATACCAAAATATATTCTACATAGTTTTATTTTTACACCTATCCGTGGGAACTATTTTGTTTTATATATGTTCTATTTTCCGGTATATTCTTTTTGGTCGGGCCCGAGTTGGTGGTGTTATATCTTATATAGTCTACCGAATTATACGTTATTCCCTGCCAAGTTATCTAACATATATTTCGGTGTGCCCCATGGTTGTCTAAATTTTATATTGGTGTGGGTTTTTTTTTTTTTTTTTTTTTTTTCTTGCACGCTTCAGTGTGATTGTCGGGCTAAATTATGACAGTACATATTAGACTGATATTACTCCATGGCTTTATTCTTCAATTCACAGTTGTGGCGTGATCGTCAGTTTGCAAATAATTCTACACAAACAGGTGCTAGATGCCGTCTTAAACTTACAGTAAGGTGAGAGGTTTTTTCCCGTGTTGAGAGCCTCACTGTGAATATGAGATGAAGACCAGCAATAAAGCGCTGTTCCTTTGCTTTTTGTGTTTTTGACCATTCATATACTGATTTTGTGTCGAGGATGGATACCCCAATTCCTATCTTTTCTTTTCTATTCTGCTATGTAATTATAGTATATTATTTGTTTGTAGACGCTGTTGAGTTCTATCTGATACGTACAAAAGGATTTCTACCGGACTTTTCGAATTTTAAACTTATCCTATCCTCATCTGATATACAATGGCTTGTACTATTTAATCAAGACATTGGAATTTGTCATAACATTACAGTTCACAACACCTCACAGACAATTGATGTTCCGAAGGCATTTCAAGTTAACCGAAATAAGATTGAAACCAAAGGAATATATGTTATTACTTCTTCAAGGACCAGTCTACAAGCAATATACAAGGATCCAGTTACTACTGAGGGTTATTCCGTTATTCCGAAGGGTCAACTCTCAACAGTATATATAGTACCGTCTTACATACCAAATAACGGAGAAGCCTTCGTAGGTATCGTATCTACCACAATAAATACTAGCATTTATATTACCCTGAAAATGCCGACGTCAGAAAAAATAATAATCAATAACATGAGATACGGAAACGGTGACGTCATCAGTATCATTTTACCTGAAAGAGGCACGTTTGAACTTTCGAGTCAAAGTGATTTGACTGGAACACTTATTGAGGCAAGCAATAATATTGGTGTGGTAACAGGAGCTGATGGGTCAAAGGTACCAGTAAATAGCGGGTCAATGAATATGCTAACTGAGATGATTCCACCAATAACAGAATTGGGAACCGAATTCCTTATTCCACCATTGTTTGAAAATATGAGATTTATCATTAGAATCATTGCAGCATTTGCAAGCACTTCAGTACGCATTGCTTATAGTAATTACTCGGGAACACAACTTTCTTCGTTAACAATTTTCATTCAGCAGTTTACCAACTATGACATCAATATAAACTCTACAGTTAAAATTACTGCCGACAGACCTATTATGGTAGTGTACTATCAAAGTGGTTTTATGATAAAACTCTCTGACGTTAGCGGAACGTGTCATTTTTTAACGTTTTCGTATATATGGCATACCTTAGATTGACAGACCATGCGACCAAACTATTGGAGCGACCCCCTAAAAATGGATATTCTTCGCTAGCACAATACCATGGCAACAAATTTATAACAGTAGAGGTGTGCTCTACCGTAACAACTTTCGGCATTTAGCACAATTCGGAGAATCTATGACAAAATTTTCGGTCGCTTCCGTTAAATTCGAAAGTAAGGCATACCTGCTAAAGAATTGCGATGCGGACAAAATATTTAAGCGATCCCCAAAATTGCGGTGGAACGCTAGCAAAATACCAAGGCAACAAATTAATAACACAAAAGTTGCGCTCTGCCGTAAAACTTTTCATCATTTAGCAAAAGTCGGCGAATTTATGATAAAACTCTCTGACGTTAGCGGAACGTGTCATTTTTTAACGTTTTCGTATATATGGCATACCTTAGATTGACAGACCATGCGACCAAACTATTGGAGCGACCCCCTAAAAATGGATATTCTTCGCTAGCACAATACCATGGCAACAAATTTATAACAGTAGAGGTGTGCTCTACCGTAACAACTTTCGGCATTTAGCACAATTCGGAGAATCTATGACAAAATTTTCGGTCGCTTCCGTTAAATTCGAAAGTAAGGCATACCTGCTAAAGAATTGCGATGCGGACAAAATATTTAAGCGATCCCCAAAATTGCGGTGGAACGCTAGCAAAATACCAAGGCAACAAATTAATAACACAAAAGTTGCGCTCTGCCGTAAAACTTTTCATCATTTAGCAAAAGTCGGCGAATTTATGATAAAACTCTCTGACGTTAGCGGAACGTGTCATTTTTTAACGTTTTCGTATATATGGCATACCTTAGATTGACAGACCATGCGACCAAACTATTGGAGCGACCCCCTAAAAATGGATATTCTTCGCTAGCACAATACCATGGCAACAAATTTATAACAGTAGAGGTGTGCTCTACCGTAACAACTTTCGGCATTTAGCACAATTCGGAGAATCTATGACAAAATTTTCGGTCGCTTCCGTTAAATTCGAAAGTAAGGCATACCTGCTAAAGAATTGCGATGCGGACAAAATATTTAAGCGATCCCCAAAATTGCGGTGGAACGCTAGCAAAATACCAAGGCAACAAATTAATAACACAAAAGTTGCGCTCTGCCGTAAAACTTTTCATCATTTAGCAAAAGTCGGCGAATTTATGATAAAACTCTCTGACGTTAGCGGAACGTGTCATTTTTTAACGTTTTCGTATATATGGCATACCTTAGATTGACAGACCATGCGACCAAACTATTGGAGCGACCCCCTAAAAATGGATATTCTTCGCTAGCACAATACCATGGCAACAAATTTATAACAGTAGAGGTGTGCTCTACCGTAACAACTTTCGGCATTTAGCACAATTCGGAGAATCTATGACAAAATTTTCGGTCGCTTCCGTTAAATTCGAAAGTAAGGCATACCTGCTAAAGAATTGCGATGCGGACAAAATATTTAAGCGATCCCCAAAATTGCGGTGGAACGCTAGCAAAATACCAAGGCAACAAATTAATAACACAAAAGTTGCGCTCTGCCGTAAAACTTTTCATCATTTAGCAAAAGTCGGCGAATTTATGATAAAACTCTCTGACGTTAGCGGAACGTGTCATTTTTTAACGTTTTCGTATATATGGCATACCTTAGATTGACAGACCATGCGACCAAACTATTGGAGCGACCCCCTAAAAATGGATATTCTTCGCTAGCACAATACCATGGCAACAAATTTATAACAGTAGAGGTGTGCTCTACCGTAACAACTTTCGGCATTTAGCACAATTCGGAGAATCTATGACAAAATTTTCGGTCGCTTCCGTTAAATTCGAAAGTAAGGCATACCTGCTAAAGAATTGCGATGCGGACAAAATATTTAAGCGATCCCCAAAATTGCGGTGGAACGCTAGCAAAATACCAAGGCAACAAATTAATAACACAAAAGTTGCGCTCTGCCGTAAAACTTTTCATCATTTAGCAAAAGTCGGCGAATTTATGATAAAACTCTCTGACGTTAGCGGAACGTGTCATTTTTTAACGTTTTCGTATATATGGCATACCTTAGATTGACAGACCATGCGACCAAACTATTGGAGCGACCCCCTAAAAATGGATATTCTTCGCTAGCACAATACCATGGCAACAAATTTATAACAGTAGAGGTGTGCTCTACCGTAACAACTTTCGGCATTTAGCACAATTCGGAGAATCTATGACAAAATTTTCGGTCGCTTCCGTTAAATTCGAAAGTAAGGCATACCTGCTAAAGAATTGCGATGCGGACAAAATATTTAAGCGATCCCCAAAATTGCGGTGGAACGCTAGCAAAATACCAAGGCAACAAATTAATAACACAAAAGTTGCGCTCTGCCGTAAAACTTTTCATCATTTAGCAAAAGTCGGCGAATTTATGATAAAACTCTCTGACGTTAGCGGAACGTGTCATTTTTTAACGTTTTCGTATATATGGCATACCTTAGATTGACAGACCATGCGACCAAACTATTGGAGCGACCCCCTAAAAATGGATATTCTTCGCTAGCACAATACCATGGCAACAAATTTATAACAGTAGAGGTGTGCTCTACCGTAACAACTTTCGGCATTTAGCACAATTCGGAGAATCTATGACAAAATTTTCGGTCGCTTCCGTTAAATTCGAAAGTAAGGCATACCTGCTAAAGAATTGCGATGCGGACAAAATATTTAAGCGATCCCCAAAATTGCGGTGGAACGCTAGCAAAATACCAAGGCAACAAATTAATAACACAAAAGTTGCGCTCTGCCGTAAAACTTTTCATCATTTAGCAAAAGTCGGCGAATTTATGATAAAACTCTCTGACGTTAGCGGAACGTGTCATTTTTTAACGTTTTCGTATATATGGCATACCTTAGATTGACAGACCATGCGACCAAACTATTGGAGCGACCCCCTAAAAATGGATATTCTTCGCTAGCACAATACCATGGCAACAAATTTATAACAGTAGAGGTGTGCTCTACCGTAACAACTTTCGGCATTTAGCACAATTCGGAGAATCTATGACAAAATTTTCGGTCGCTTCCGTTAAATTCGAAAGTAAGGCATACCTGCTAAAGAATTGCGATGCGGACAAAATATTTAAGCGATCCCCAAAATTGCGGTGGAACGCTAGCAAAATACCAAGGCAACAAATTAATAACACAAAAGTTGCGCTCTGCCGTAAAACTTTTCATCATTTAGCAAAAGTCGGCGAATTTATGATAAAACTCTCTGACGTTAGCGGAACGTGTCATTTTTTAACGTTTTCGTATATATGGCATACCTTAGATTGACAGACCATGCGACCAAACTATTGGAGCGACCCCCTAAAAATGGATATTCTTCGCTAGCACAATACCATGGCAACAAATTTATAACAGTAGAGGTGTGCTCTACCGTAACAACTTTCGGCATTTAGCACAATTCGGAGAATCTATGACAAAATTTTCGGTCGCTTCCGTTAAATTCGAAAGTAAGGCATACCTGCTAAAGAATTGCGATGCGGACAAAATATTTAAGCGATCCCCAAAATTGCGGTGGAACGCTAGCAAAATACCAAGGCAACAAATTAATAACACAAAAGTTGCGCTCTGCCGTAAAACTTTTCATCATTTAGCAAAAGTCGGCGAATTTATGATAAAACTCTCTGACGTTAGCGGAACGTGTCATTTTTTAACGTTTTCGTATATATGGCATACCTTAGATTGACAGACCATGCGACCAAACTATTGGAGCGACCCCCTAAAAATGGATATTCTTCGCTAGCACAATACCATGGCAACAAATTTATAACAGTAGAGGTGTGCTCTACCGTAACAACTTTCGGCATTTAGCACAATTCGGAGAATCTATGACAAAATTTTCGGTCGCTTCCGTTAAATTCGAAAGTAAGGCATACCTGCTAAAGAATTGCGATGCGGACAAAATATTTAAGCGATCCCCAAAATTGCGGTGGAACGCTAGCAAAATACCAAGGCAACAAATTAATAACACAAAAGTTGCGCTCTGCCGTAAAACTTTTCATCATTTAGCAAAAGTCGGCGAATTTATGATAAAACTCTCTGACGTTAGCGGAACGTGTCATTTTTTAACGTTTTCGTATATATGGCATACCTTAGATTGACAGACCATGCGACCAAACTATTGGAGCGACCCCCTAAAAATGGATATTCTTCGCTAGCACAATACCATGGCAACAAATTTATAACAGTAGAGGTGTGCTCTACCGTAACAACTTTCGGCATTTAGCACAATTCGGAGAATCTATGACAAAATTTTCGGTCGCTTCCGTTAAATTCGAAAGTAAGGCATACCTGCTAAAGAATTGCGATGCGGACAAAATATTTAAGCGATCCCCAAAATTGCGGTGGAACGCTAGCAAAATACCAAGGCAACAAATTAATAACACAAAAGTTGCGCTCTGCCGTAAAACTTTTCATCATTTAGCAAAAGTCGGCGAATTTATGATAAAACTCTCTGACGTTAGCGGAACGTGTCATTTTTTAACGTTTTCGTATATATGGCATACCTTAGATTGACAGACCATGCGACCAAACTATTGGAGCGACCCCCTAAAAATGGATATTCTTCGCTAGCACAATACCATGGCAACAAATTTATAACAGTAGAGGTGTGCTCTACCGTAACAACTTTCGGCATTTAGCACAATTCGGAGAATCTATGACAAAATTTTCGGTCGCTTCCGTTAAATTCGAAAGTAAGGCATACCTGCTAAAGAATTGCGATGCGGACAAAATATTTAAGCGATCCCCAAAATTGCGGTGGAACGCTAGCAAAATACCAAGGCAACAAATTAATAACACAAAAGTTGCGCTCTGCCGTAAAACTTTTCATCATTTAGCAAAAGTCGGCGAATTTATGATAAAACTCTCTGACGTTAGCGGAACGTGTCATTTTTTAACGTTTTCGTATATATGGCATACCTTAGATTGACAGACCATGCGACCAAACTATTGGAGCGACCCCCTAAAAATGGATATTCTTCGCTAGCACAATACCATGGCAACAAATTTATAACAGTAGAGGTGTGCTCTACCGTAACAACTTTCGGCATTTAGCACAATTCGGAGAATCTATGACAAAATTTTCGGTCGCTTCCGTTAAATTCGAAAGTAAGGCATACCTGCTAAAGAATTGCGATGCGGACAAAATATTTAAGCGATCCCCAAAATTGCGGTGGAACGCTAGCAAAATACCAAGGCAACAAATTAATAACACAAAAGTTGCGCTCTGCCGTAAAACTTTTCATCATTTAGCAAAAGTCGGCGAATTTATGATAAAACTCTCTGACGTTAGCGGAACGTGTCATTTTTTAACGTTTTCGTATATATGGCATACCTTAGATTGACAGACCATGCGACCAAACTATTGGAGCGACCCCCTAAAAATGGATATTCTTCGCTAGCACAATACCATGGCAACAAATTTATAACAGTAGAGGTGTGCTCTACCGTAACAACTTTCGGCATTTAGCACAATTCGGAGAATCTATGACAAAATTTTCGGTCGCTTCCGTTAAATTCGAAAGTAAGGCATACCTGCTAAAGAATTGCGATGCGGACAAAATATTTAAGCGATCCCCAAAATTGCGGTGGAACGCTAGCAAAATACCAAGGCAACAAATTAATAACACAAAAGTTGCGCTCTGCCGTAAAACTTTTCATCATTTAGCAAAAGTCGGCGAATTTATGATAAAACTCTCTGACGTTAGCGGAACGTGTCATTTTTTAACGTTTTCGTATATATGGCATACCTTAGATTGACAGACCATGCGACCAAACTATTGGAGCGACCCCCTAAAAATGGATATTCTTCGCTAGCACAATACCATGGCAACAAATTTATAACAGTAGAGGTGTGCTCTACCGTAACAACTTTCGGCATTTAGCACAATTCGGAGAATCTATGACAAAATTTTCGGTCGCTTCCGTTAAATTCGAAAGTAAGGCATACCTGCTAAAGAATTGCGATGCGGACAAAATATTTAAGCGATCCCCCAAAAATTGCGGTGGAACGCTAGCAAAATACCAAGGCAACAAATTAATAACACAAAAGTTGCGCTCTGCCGTAAAACTTTTCATCATTTAGCAAAAGTCGGCGAATTTATGATAAAACTCTCTGACGTTAGCGGAACGTGTCATTTTTTAACGTTTTCGTATATATGGCATACCTTAGATTGACAGACCATGCGACCAAACTATTGGAGCGACCCCCTAAAAATGGATATTCTTCGCTAGCACAATACCATGGCAACAAATTTATAACAGTAGAGGTGTGCTCTACCGTAACAACTTTCGGCATTTAGCACAATTCGGAGAATCTATGACAAAATTTTCGGTCGCTTCCGTTAAATTCGAAAGTAAGGCATACCTGCTAAAGAATTGCGATGCGGACAAAATATTTAAGCGATCCCCCAAAAATTGCGGTGGAACGCTAGCAAAATACCAAGGCAACAAATTAATAACACAAAAGTTGCGCTCTGCCGTAAAACTTTTCATCATTTAGCAAAAGTCGGCGAATTTATGATAAAACTCTCTGACGTTAGCGGAACGTGTCATTTTTTAACGTTTTCGTATATATGGCATACCTTAGATTGACAGACCATGCGACCAAACTATTGGAGCGACCCCCTAAAAATGGATATTCTTCGCTAGCACAATACCATGGCAACAAATTTATAACAGTAGAGGTGTGCTCTACCGTAACAACTTTCGGCATTTAGCACAATTCGGAGAATCTATGACAAAATTTTCGGTCGCTTCCGTTAAATTCGAAAGTAAGGCATACCTGCTAAAGAATTGCGATGCGGACAAAATATTTAAGCGATCCCCCAAAAATTGCGGTGGAACGCTAGCAAAATACCAAGGCAACAAATTAATAACACAAAAGTTGCGCTCTGCCGTAAAACTTTTCATCATTTAGCAAAAGTCGGCGAATTTATGATAAAACTCTCTGACGTTAGCGGAACGTGTCATTTTTTAACGTTTTCGTATATATGGCATACCTTAGATTGACAGACCATGCGACCAAACTATTGGAGCGACCCCCTAAAAATGGATATTCTTCGCTAGCACAATACCATGGCAACAAATTTATAACAGTAGAGGTGTGCTCTACCGTAACAACTTTCGGCATTTAGCACAATTCGGAGAATCTATGACAAAATTTTCGGTCGCTTCCGTTAAATTCGAAAGTAAGGCATACCTGCTAAAGAATTGCGATGCGGACAAAATATTTAAGCGATCCCCCAAAAATTGCGGTGGAACGCTAGCAAAATACCAAGGCAACAAATTAATAACACAAAAGTTGCGCTCTGCCGTAAAACTTTTCATCATTTAGCAAAAGTCGGCGAATTTATGATAAAACTCTCTGACGTTAGCGGAACGTGTCATTTTTTAACGTTTTCGTATATATGGCATACCTTAGATTGACAGACCATGCGACCAAACTATTGGAGCGACCCCCTAAAAATGGATATTCTTCGCTAGCACAATACCATGGCAACAAATTTATAACAGTAGAGGTGTGCTCTACCGTAACAACTTTCGGCATTTAGCACAATTCGGAGAATCTATGACAAAATTTTCGGTCGCTTCCGTTAAATTCGAAAGTAAGGCATACCTGCTAAAGAATTGCGATGCGGACAAAATATTTAAGCGATCCCCCAAAAATTGCGGTGGAACGCTAGCAAAATACCAAGGCAACAAATTAATAACACAAAAGTTGCGCTCTGCCGTAAAACTTTTCATCATTTAGCAAAAGTCGGCGAATTTATGATAAAACTCTCTGACGTTAGCGGAACGTGTCATTTTTTAACGTTTTCGTATATATGGCATACCTTAGATTGACAGACCATGCGACCAAACTATTGGAGCGACCCCCTAAAAATGGATATTCTTCGCTAGCACAATACCATGGCAACAAATTTATAACAGTAGAGGTGTGCTCTACCGTAACAACTTTCGGCATTTAGCACAATTCGGAGAATCTATGACAAAATTTTCGGTCGCTTCCG
Source organism: Mytilus coruscus (assembly GCA_017311375.1). NCBI lineage: Eukaryota > Metazoa > Mollusca > Bivalvia > Mytilida > Mytilidae > Mytilus > Mytilus coruscus. The sequence continues at coordinate 8,629,368 of CM029605.1, forward strand.
TTAAATTCGAAAGTAAGGCATACCTGCTAAAGAATTGCGATGCGGACAAAATATTTAAGCGATCCCCCAAAAATTGCGGTGGAACGCTAGCAAAATACCAAGGCAACAAATTAATAACACAAAAGTTGCGCTCTGCCGTAAAACTTTTCATCATTTAGCAAAAGTCGGCGAATTTATGATAAAACTCTCTGACGTTAGCGGAACGTGTCATTTTTTAACGTTTTCGTATATATGGCATACCTTAGATTGACAGACCATGCGACCAAACTATTGGAGCGACCCCCTAAAAATGGATATTCTTCGCTAGCACAATACCATGGCAACAAATTTATAACAGTAGAGGTGTGCTCTACCGTAACAACTTTCGGCATTTAGCACAATTCGGAGAATCTATGACAAAATTTTCGGTCGCTTCCGTTAAATTCGAAAGTAAGGCATACCTGCTAAAGAATTGCGATGCGGACAAAATATTTAAGCGATCCCCAAAATTGCGGTGGAACGCTAGCAAAATACCAAGGCAACAAATTAATAACACAAAAGTTGCGCTCTGCCGTAAAACTTTTCATCATTTAGCAAAAGTCGGCGAATTTATGATAAAACTCTCTGACGTTAGCGGAACGTGTCATTTTTTAACGTTTTCGTATATATGGCATACCTTAGATTGACAGACCATGCGACCAAACTATTGGAGCGACCCCCTAAAAATGGATATTCTTCGCTAGCACAATACCATGGCAACAAATTTATAACAGTAGAGGTGTGCTCTACCGTAACAACTTTCGGCATTTAGCACAATTCGGAGAATCTATGACAAAATTTTCGGTCGCTTCCGTTAAATTCGAAAGTAAGGCATACCTGCTAAAGAATTGCGATGCGGACAAAATATTTAAGCGATCCCCAAAATTGCGGTGGAACGCTAGCAAAATACCAAGGCAACAAATTAATAACACAAAAGTTGCGCTCTGCCGTAAAACTTTTCATCATTTAGCAAAAGTCGGCGAATTTATGATAAAACTCTCTGACGTTAGCGGAACGTGTCATTTTTTAACGTTTTCGTATATATGGCATACCTTAGATTGACAGACCATGCGACCAAACTATTGGAGCGACCCCCTAAAAATGGATATTCTTCGCTAGCACAATACCATGGCAACAAATTTATAACAGTAGAGGTGTGCTCTACCGTAACAACTTTCGGCATTTAGCACAATTCGGAGAATCTATGACAAAATTTTCGGTCGCTTCCGTTAAATTCGAAAGTAAGGCATACCTGCTAAAGAATTGCGATGCGGACAAAATATTTAAGCGATCCCCAAAATTGCGGTGGAACGCTAGCAAAATACCAAGGCAACAAATTAATAACACAAAAGTTGCGCTCTGCCGTAAAACTTTTCATCATTTAGCAAAAGTCGGCGAATTTATGATAAAACTCTCTGACGTTAGCGGAACGTGTCATTTTTTAACGTTTTCGTATATATGGCATACCTTAGATTGACAGACCATGCGACCAAACTATTGGAGCGACCCCCTAAAAATGGATATTCTTCGCTAGCACAATACCATGGCAACAAATTTATAACAGTAGAGGTGTGCTCTACCGTAACAACTTTCGGCATTTAGCACAATTCGGAGAATCTATGACAAAATTTTCGGTCGCTTCCGTTAAATTCGAAAGTAAGGCATACCTGCTAAAGAATTGCGATGCGGACAAAATATTTAAGCGATCCCCAAAATTGCGGTGGAACGCTAGCAAAATACCAAGGCAACAAATTAATAACACAAAAGTTGCGCTCTGCCGTAAAACTTTTCATCATTTAGCAAAAGTCGGCGAATTTATGATAAAACTCTCTGACGTTAGCGGAACGTGTCATTTTTTAACGTTTTCGTATATATGGCATACCTTAGATTGACAGACCATGCGACCAAACTATTGGAGCGACCCCCTAAAAATGGATATTCTTCGCTAGCACAATACCATGGCAACAAATTTATAACAGTAGAGGTGTGCTCTACCGTAACAACTTTCGGCATTTAGCACAATTCGGAGAATCTATGACAAAATTTTCGGTCGCTTCCGTTAAATTCGAAAGTAAGGCATACCTGCTAAAGAATTGCGATGCGGACAAAATATTTAAGCGATCCCCAAAATTGCGGTGGAACGCTAGCAAAATACCAAGGCAACAAATTAATAACACAAAAGTTGCGCTCTGCCGTAAAACTTTTCATCATTTAGCAAAAGTCGGCGAATTTATGATAAAACTCTCTGACGTTAGCGGAACGTGTCATTTTTTAACGTTTTCGTATATATGGCATACCTTAGATTGACAGACCATGCGACCAAACTATTGGAGCGACCCCCTAAAAATGGATATTCTTCGCTAGCACAATACCATGGCAACAAATTTATAACAGTAGAGGTGTGCTCTACCGTAACAACTTTCGGCATTTAGCACAATTCGGAGAATCTATGACAAAATTTTCGGTCGCTTCCGTTAAATTCGAAAGTAAGGCATACCTGCTAAAGAATTGCGATGCGGACAAAATATTTAAGCGATCCCCAAAATTGCGGTGGAACGCTAGCAAAATACCAAGGCAACAAATTAATAACACAAAAGTTGCGCTCTGCCGTAAAACTTTTCATCATTTAGCAAAAGTCGGCGAATTTATGATAAAACTCTCTGACGTTAGCGGAACGTGTCATTTTTTAACGTTTTCGTATATATGGCATACCTTAGATTGACAGACCATGCGACCAAACTATTGGAGCGACCCCCTAAAAATGGATATTCTTCGCTAGCACAATACCATGGCAACAAATTTATAACAGTAGAGGTGTGCTCTACCGTAACAACTTTCGGCATTTAGCACAATTCGGAGAATCTATGACAAAATTTTCGGTCGCTTCCGTTAAATTCGAAAGTAAGGCATACCTGCTAAAGAATTGCGATGCGGACAAAATATTTAAGCGATCCCCAAAATTGCGGTGGAACGCTAGCAAAATACCAAGGCAACAAATTAATAACACAAAAGTTGCGCTCTGCCGTAAAACTTTTCATCATTTAGCAAAAGTCGGCGAATTTATGATAAAACTCTCTGACGTTAGCGGAACGTGTCATTTTTTAACGTTTTCGTATATATGGCATACCTTAGATTGACAGACCATGCGACCAAACTATTGGAGCGACCCCCTAAAAATGGATATTCTTCGCTAGCACAATACCATGGCAACAAATTTATAACAGTAGAGGTGTGCTCTACCGTAACAACTTTCGGCATTTAGCACAATTCGGAGAATCTATGACAAAATTTTCGGTCGCTTCCGTTAAATTCGAAAGTAAGGCATACCTGCTAAAGAATTGCGATGCGGACAAAATATTTAAGCGATCCCCAAAATTGCGGTGGAACGCTAGCAAAATACCAAGGCAACAAATTAATAACACAAAAGTTGCGCTCTGCCGTAAAACTTTTCATCATTTAGCAAAAGTCGGCGAATTTATGATAAAACTCTCTGACGTTAGCGGAACGTGTCATTTTTTAACGTTTTCGTATATATGGCATACCTTAGATTGACAGACCATGCGACCAAACTATTGGAGCGACCCCCTAAAAATGGATATTCTTCGCTAGCACAATACCATGGCAACAAATTTATAACAGTAGAGGTGTGCTCTACCGTAACAACTTTCGGCATTTAGCACAATTCGGAGAATCTATGACAAAATTTTCGGTCGCTTCCGTTAAATTCGAAAGTAAGGCATACCTGCTAAAGAATTGCGATGCGGACAAAATATTTAAGCGATCCCCAAAATTGCGGTGGAACGCTAGCAAAATACCAAGGCAACAAATTAATAACACAAAAGTTGCGCTCTGCCGTAAAACTTTTCATCATTTAGCAAAAGTCGGCGAATTTATGATAAAACTCTCTGACGTTAGCGGAACGTGTCATTTTTTAACGTTTTCGTATATATGGCATACCTTAGATTGACAGACCATGCGACCAAACTATTGGAGCGACCCCCTAAAAATGGATATTCTTCGCTAGCACAATACCATGGCAACAAATTTATAACAGTAGAGGTGTGCTCTACCGTAACAACTTTCGGCATTTAGCACAATTCGGAGAATCTATGACAAAATTTTCGGTCGCTTCCGTTAAATTCGAAAGTAAGGCATACCTGCTAAAGAATTGCGATGCGGACAAAATATTTAAGCGATCCCCAAAATTGCGGTGGAACGCTAGCAAAATACCAAGGCAACAAATTAATAACACAAAAGTTGCGCTCTGCCGTAAAACTTTTCATCATTTAGCAAAAGTCGGCGAATTTATGATAAAACTCTCTGACGTTAGCGGAACGTGTCATTTTTTAACGTTTTCGTATATATGGCATACCTTAGATTGACAGACCATGCGACCAAACTATTGGAGCGACCCCCTAAAAATGGATATTCTTCGCTAGCACAATACCATGGCAACAAATTTATAACAGTAGAGGTGTGCTCTACCGTAACAACTTTCGGCATTTAGCACAATTCGGAGAATCTATGACAAAATTTTCGGTCGCTTCCGTTAAATTCGAAAGTAAGGCATACCTGCTAAAGAATTGCGATGCGGACAAAATATTTAAGCGATCCCCAAAATTGCGGTGGAACGCTAGCAAAATACCAAGGCAACAAATTAATAACACAAAAGTTGCGCTCTGCCGTAAAACTTTTCATCATTTAGCAAAAGTCGGCGAATTTATGATAAAACTCTCTGACGTTAGCGGAACGTGTCATTTTTTAACGTTTTCGTATATATGGCATACCTTAGATTGACAGACCATGCGACCAAACTATTGGAGCGACCCCCTAAAAATGGATATTCTTCGCTAGCACAATACCATGGCAACAAATTTATAACAGTAGAGGTGTGCTCTACCGTAACAACTTTCGGCATTTAGCACAATTCGGAGAATCTATGACAAAATTTTCGGTCGCTTCCGTTAAATTCGAAAGTAAGGCATACCTGCTAAAGAATTGCGATGCGGACAAAATATTTAAGCGATCCCCAAAATTGCGGTGGAACGCTAGCAAAATACCAAGGCAACAAATTAATAACACAAAAGTTGCGCTCTGCCGTAAAACTTTTCATCATTTAGCAAAAGTCGGCGAATTTATGATAAAACTCTCTGACGTTAGCGGAACGTGTCATTTTTTAACGTTTTCGTATATATGGCATACCTTAGATTGACAGACCATGCGACCAAACTATTGGAGCGACCCCCTAAAAATGGATATTCTTCGCTAGCACAATACCATGGCAACAAATTTATAACAGTAGAGGTGTGCTCTACCGTAACAACTTTCGGCATTTAGCACAATTCGGAGAATCTATGACAAAATTTTCGGTCGCTTCCGTTAAATTCGAAAGTAAGGCATACCTGCTAAAGAATTGCGATGCGGACAAAATATTTAAGCGATCCCCAAAATTGCGGTGGAACGCTAGCAAAATACCAAGGCAACAAATTAATAACACAAAAGTTGCGCTCTGCCGTAAAACTTTTCATCATTTAGCAAAAGTCGGCGAATTTATGATAAAACTCTCTGACGTTAGCGGAACGTGTCATTTTTTAACGTTTTCGTATATATGGCATACCTTAGATTGACAGACCATGCGACCAAACTATTGGAGCGACCCCCTAAAAATGGATATTCTTCGCTAGCACAATACCATGGCAACAAATTTATAACAGTAGAGGTGTGCTCTACCGTAACAACTTTCGGCATTTAGCACAATTCGGAGAATCTATGACAAAATTTTCGGTCGCTTCCGTTAAATTCGAAAGTAAGGCATACCTGCTAAAGAATTGCGATGCGGACAAAATATTTAAGCGATCCCCAAAATTGCGGTGGAACGCTAGCAAAATACCAAGGCAACAAATTAATAACACAAAAGTTGCGCTCTGCCGTAAAACTTTTCATCATTTAGCAAAAGTCGGCGAATTTATGATAAAACTCTCTGACGTTAGCGGAACGTGTCATTTTTTAACGTTTTCGTATATATGGCATACCTTAGATTGACAGACCATGCGACCAAACTATTGGAGCGACCCCCTAAAAATGGATATTCTTCGCTAGCACAATACCATGGCAACAAATTTATAACAGTAGAGGTGTGCTCTACCGTAACAACTTTCGGCATTTAGCACAATTCGGAGAATCTATGACAAAATTTTCGGTCGCTTCCGTTAAATTCGAAAGTAAGGCATACCTGCTAAAGAATTGCGATGCGGACAAAATATTTAAGCGATCCCCAAAATTGCGGTGGAACGCTAGCAAAATACCAAGGCAACAAATTAATAACACAAAAGTTGCGCTCTGCCGTAAAACTTTTCATCATTTAGCAAAAGTCGGCGAATTTATGATAAAACTCTCTGACGTTAGCGGAACGTGTCATTTTTTAACGTTTTCGTATATATGGCATACCTTAGATTGACAGACCATGCGACCAAACTATTGGAGCGACCCCCTAAAAATGGATATTCTTCGCTAGCACAATACCATGGCAACAAATTTATAACAGTAGAGGTGTGCTCTACCGTAACAACTTTCGGCATTTAGCACAATTCGGAGAATCTATGACAAAATTTTCGGTCGCTTCCGTTAAATTCGAAAGTAAGGCATACCTGCTAAAGAATTGCGATGCGGACAAAATATTTAAGCGATCCCCAAAATTGCGGTGGAACGCTAGCAAAATACCAAGGCAACAAATTAATAACACAAAAGTTGCGCTCTGCCGTAAAACTTTTCATCATTTAGCAAAAGTCGGCGAATTTATGATAAAACTCTCTGACGTTAGCGGAACGTGTCATTTTTTAACGTTTTCGTATATATGGCATACCTTAGATTGACAGACCATGCGACCAAACTATTGGAGCGACCCCCTAAAAATGGATATTCTTCGCTAGCACAATACCATGGCAACAAATTTATAACAGTAGAGGTGTGCTCTACCGTAACAACTTTCGGCATTTAGCACAATTCGGAGAATCTATGACAAAATTTTCGGTCGCTTCCGTTAAATTCGAAAGTAAGGCATACCTGCTAAAGAATTGCGATGCGGACAAAATATTTAAGCGATCCCCAAAATTGCGGTGGAACGCTAGCAAAATACCAAGGCAACAAATTAATAACACAAAAGTTGCGCTCTGCCGTAAAACTTTTCATCATTTAGCAAAAGTCGGCGAATTTATGATAAAACTCTCTGACGTTAGCGGAACGTGTCATTTTTTAACGTTTTCGTATATATGGCATACCTTAGATTGACAGACCATGCGACCAAACTATTGGAGCGACCCCCTAAAAATGGATATTCTTCGCTAGCACAATACCATGGCAACAAATTTATAACAGTAGAGGTGTGCTCTACCGTAACAACTTTCGGCATTTAGCACAATTCGGAGAATCTATGACAAAATTTTCGGTCGCTTCCGTTAAATTCGAAAGTAAGGCATACCTGCTAAAGAATTGCGATGCGGACAAAATATTTAAGCGATCCCCAAAATTGCGGTGGAACGCTAGCAAAATACCAAGGCAACAAATTAATAACACAAAAGTTGCGCTCTGCCGTAAAACTTTTCATCATTTAGCAAAAGTCGGCGAATTTATGATAAAACTCTCTGACGTTAGCGGAACGTGTCATTTTTTAACGTTTTCGTATATATGGCATACCTTAGATTGACAGACCATGCGACCAAACTATTGGAGCGACCCCCTAAAAATGGATATTCTTCGCTAGCACAATACCATGGCAACAAATTTATAACAGTAGAGGTGTGCTCTACCGTAACAACTTTCGGCATTTAGCACAATTCGGAGAATCTATGACAAAATTTTCGGTCGCTTCCGTTAAATTCGAAAGTAAGGCATACCTGCTAAAGAATTGCGATGCGGACAAAATATTTAAGCGATCCCCAAAATTGCGGTGGAACGCTAGCAAAATACCAAGGCAACAAATTAATAACACAAAAGTTGCGCTCTGCCGTAAAACTTTTCATCATTTAGCAAAAGTCGGCGAATTTATGATAAAACTCTCTGACGTTAGCGGAACGTGTCATTTTTTAACGTTTTCGTATATATGGCATACCTTAGATTGACAGACCATGCGACCAAACTATTGGAGCGACCCCCTAAAAATGGATATTCTTCGCTAGCACAATACCATGGCAACAAATTTATAACAGTAGAGGTGTGCTCTACCGTAACAACTTTCGGCATTTAGCACAATTCGGAGAATCTATGACAAAATTTTCGGTCGCTTCCGTTAAATTCGAAAGTAAGGCATACCTGCTAAAGAATTGCGATGCGGACAAAATATTTAAGCGATCCCCAAAATTGCGGTGGAACGCTAGCAAAATACCAAGGCAACAAATTAATAACACAAAAGTTGCGCTCTGCCGTAAAACTTTTCATCATTTAGCAAAAGTCGGCGAATTTATGATAAAACTCTCTGACGTTAGCGGAACGTGTCATTTTTTAACGTTTTCGTATATATGGCATACCTTAGATTGACAGACCATGCGACCAAACTATTGGAGCGACCCCCTAAAAATGGATATTCTTCGCTAGCACAATACCATGGCAACAAATTTATAACAGTAGAGGTGTGCTCTACCGTAACAACTTTCGGCATTTAGCACAATTCGGAGAATCTATGACAAAATTTTCGGTCGCTTCCGTTAAATTCGAAAGTAAGGCATACCTGCTAAAGAATTGCGATGCGGACAAAATATTTAAGCGATCCCCAAAATTGCGGTGGAACGCTAGCAAAATACCAAGGCAACAAATTAATAACACAAAAGTTGCGCTCTGCCGTAAAACTTTTCATCATTTAGCAAAAGTCGGCGAATTTATGATAAAACTCTCTGACGTTAGCGGAACGTGTCATTTTTTAACGTTTTCGTATATATGGCATACCTTAGATTGACAGACCATGCGACCAAACTATTGGAGCGACCCCCTAAAAATGGATATTCTTCGCTAGCACAATACCATGGCAACAAATTTATAACAGTAGAGGTGTGCTCTACCGTAACAACTTTCGGCATTTAGCACAATTCGGAGAATCTATGACAAAATTTTCGGTCGCTTCCGTTAAATTCGAAAGTAAGGCATACCTGCTAAAGAATTGCGATGCGGACAAAATATTTAAGCGATCCCCAAAATTGCGGTGGAACGCTAGCAAAATACCAAGGCAACAAATTAATAACACAAAAGTTGCGCTCTGCCGTAAAACTTTTCATCATTTAGCAAAAGTCGGCGAATTTATGATAAAACTCTCTGACGTTAGCGGAACGTGTCATTTTTTAACGTTTTCGTATATATGGCATACCTTAGATTGACAGACCATGCGACCAAACTATTGGAGCGACCCCCTAAAAATGGATATTCTTCGCTAGCACAATACCATGGCAACAAATTTATAACAGTAGAGGTGTGCTCTACCGTAACAACTTTCGGCATTTAGCACAATTCGGAGAATCTATGACAAAATTTTCGGTCGCTTCCGTTAAATTCGAAAGTAAGGCATACCTGCTAAAGAATTGCGATGCGGACAAAATATTTAAGCGATCCCCAAAATTGCGGTGGAACGCTAGCAAAATACCAAGGCAACAAATTAATAACACAAAAGTTGCGCTCTGCCGTAAAACTTTTCATCATTTAGCAAAAGTCGGCGAATTTATGATAAAACTCTCTGACGTTAGCGGAACGTGTCATTTTTTAACGTTTTCGTATATATGGCATACCTTAGATTGACAGACCATGCGACCAAACTATTGGAGCGACCCCCTAAAAATGGATATTCTTCGCTAGCACAATACCATGGCAACAAATTTATAACAGTAGAGGTGTGCTCTACCGTAACAACTTTCGGCATTTAGCACAATTCGGAGAATCTATGACAAAATTTTCGGTCGCTTCCGTTAAATTCGAAAGTAAGGCATACCTGCTAAAGAATTGCGATGCGGACAAAATATTTAAGCGATCCCCAAAATTGCGGTGGAACGCTAGCAAAATACCAAGGCAACAAATTAATAACACAAAAGTTGCGCTCTGCCGTAAAACTTTTCATCATTTAGCAAAAGTCGGCGAATTTATGATAAAACTCTCTGACGTTAGCGGAACGTGTCATTTTTTAACGTTTTCGTATATATGGCATACCTTAGATTGACAGACCATGCGACCAAACTATTGGAGCGACCCCCTAAAAATGGATATTCTTCGCTAGCACAATACCATGGCAACAAATTTATAACAGTAGAGGTGTGCTCTACCGTAACAACTTTCGGCATTTAGCACAATTCGGAGAATCTATGACAAAATTTTCGGTCGCTTCCGTTAAATTCGAAAGTAAGGCATACCTGCTAAAGAATTGCGATGCGGACAAAATATTTAAGCGATCCCCAAAATTGCGGTGGAACGCTAGCAAAATACCAAGGCAACAAATTAATAACACAAAAGTTGCGCTCTGCCGTAAAACTTTTCATCATTTAGCAAAAGTCGGCGAATTTATGATAAAACTCTCTGACGTTAGCGGAACGTGTCATTTTTTAACGTTTTCGTATATATGGCATACCTTAGATTGACAGACCATGCGACCAAACTATTGGAGCGACCCCCTAAAAATGGATATTCTTCGCTAGCACAATACCATGGCAACAAATTTATAACAGTAGAGGTGTGCTCTACCGTAACAACTTTCGGCATTTAGCACAATTCGGAGAATCTATGACAAAATTTTCGGTCGCTTCCGTTAAATTCGAAAGTAAGGCATACCTGCTAAAGAATTGCGATGCGGACAAAATATTTAAGCGATCCCCAAAATTGCGGTGGAACGCTAGCAAAATACCAAGGCAACAAATTAATAACACAAAAGTTGCGCTCTGCCGTAAAACTTTTCATCATTTAGCAAAAGTCGGCGAATTTATGATAAAACTCTCTGACGTTAGCGGAACGTGTCATTTTTTAACGTTTTCGTATATATGGCATACCTTAGATTGACAGACCATGCGACCAAACTATTGGAGCGACCCCCTAAAAATGGATATTCTTCGCTAGCACAATACCATGGCAACAAATTTATAACAGTAGAGGTGTGCTCTACCGTAACAACTTTCGGCATTTAGCACAATTCGGAGAATCTATGACAAAATTTTCGGTCGCTTCCGTTAAATTCGAAAGTAAGGCATACCTGCTAAAGAATTGCGATGCGGACAAAATATTTAAGCGATCCCCAAAATTGCGGTGGAACGCTAGCAAAATACCAAGGCAACAAATTAATAACACAAAAGTTGCGCTCTGCCGTAAAACTTTTCATCATTTAGCAAAAGTCGGCGAATTTATGATAAAACTCTCTGACGTTAGCGGAACGTGTCATTTTTTAACGTTTTCGTATATATGGCATACCTTAGATTGACAGACCATGCGACCAAACTATTGGAGCGACCCCCTAAAAATGGATATTCTTCGCTAGCACAATACCATGGCAACAAATTTATAACAGTAGAGGTGTGCTCTACCGTAACAACTTTCGGCATTTAGCACAATTCGGAGAATCTATGACAAAATTTTCGGTCGCTTCCGTTAAATTCGAAAGTAAGGCATACCTGCTAAAGAATTGCGATGCGGACAAAATATTTAAGCGATCCCCAAAATTGCGGTGGAACGCTAGCAAAATACCAAGGCAACAAATTAATAACACAAAAGTTGCGCTCTGCCGTAAAACTTTTCATCATTTAGCAAAAGTCGGCGAATTTATGATAAAACTCTCTGACGTTAGCGGAACGTGTCATTTTTTAACGTTTTCGTATATATGGCATACCTTAGATTGACAGACCATGCGACCAAACTATTGGAGCGACCCCCTAAAAATGGATATTCTTCGCTAGCACAATACCATGGCAACAAATTTATAACAGTAGAGGTGTGCTCTACCGTAACAACTTTCGGCATTTAGCACAATTCGGAGAATCTATGACAAAATTTTCGGTCGCTTCCGTTAAATTCGAAAGTAAGGCATACCTGCTAAAGAATTGCGATGCGGACAAAATATTTAAGCGATCCCCAAAATTGCGGTGGAACGCTAGCAAAATACCAAGGCAACAAATTAATAACACAAAAGTTGCGCTCTGCCGTAAAACTTTTCATCATTTAGCAAAAGTCGGCGAATTTATGATAAAACTCTCTGACGTTAGCGGAACGTGTCATTTTTTAACGTTTTCGTATATATGGCATACCTTAGATTGACAGACCATGCGACCAAACTATTGGAGCGACCCCCTAAAAATGGATATTCTTCGCTAGCACAATACCATGGCAACAAATTTATAACAGTAGAGGTGTGCTCTACCGTAACAACTTTCGGCATTTAGCACAATTCGGAGAATCTATGACAAAATTTTCGGTCGCTTCCGTTAAATTCGAAAGTAAGGCATACCTGCTAAAGAATTGCGATGCGGACAAAATATTTAAGCGATCCCCAAAATTGCGGTGGAACGCTAGCAAAATACCAAGGCAACAAATTAATAACACAAAAGTTGCGCTCTGCCGTAAAACTTTTCATCATTTAGCAAAAGTCGGCGAATTTATGATAAAACTCTCTGACGTTAGCGGAACGTGTCATTTTTTAACGTTTTCGTATATATGGCATACCTTAGATTGACAGACCATGCGACCAAACTATTGGAGCGACCCCCTAAAAATGGATATTCTTCGCTAGCACAATACCATGGCAACAAATTTATAACAGTAGAGGTGTGCTCTACCGTAACAACTTTCGGCATTTAGCACAATTCGGAGAATCTATGACAAAATTTTCGGTCGCTTCCGTTAAATTCGAAAGTAAGGCATACCTGCTAAAGAATTGCGATGCGGACAAAATATTTAAGCGATCCCCAAAATTGCGGTGGAACGCTAGCAAAATACCAAGGCAACAAATTAATAACACAAAAGTTGCGCTCTGCCGTAAAACTTTTCATCATTTAGCAAAAGTCGGCGAATTTATGATAAAACTCTCTGACGTTAGCGGAACGTGTCATTTTTTAACGTTTTCGTATATATGGCATACCTTAGATTGACAGACCATGCGACCAAACTATTGGAGCGACCCCCTAAAAATGGATATTCTTCGCTAGCACAATACCATGGCAACAAATTTATAACAGTAGAGGTGTGCTCTACCGTAACAACTTTCGGCATTTAGCACAATTCGGAGAATCTATGACAAAATTTTCGGTCGCTTCCGTTAAATTCGAAAGTAAGGCATACCTGCTAAAGAATTGCGATGCGGACAAAATATTTAAGCGATCCCCAAAATTGCGGTGGAACGCTAGCAAAATACCAAGGCAACAAATTAATAACACAAAAGTTGCGCTCTGCCGTAAAACTTTTCATCATTTAGCAAAAGTCGGCGAATTTATGATAAAACTCTCTGACGTTAGCGGAACGTGTCATTTTTTAACGTTTTCGTATATATGGCATACCTTAGATTGACAGACCATGCGACCAAACTATTGGAGCGACCCCCTAAAAATGGATATTCTTCGCTAGCACAATACCATGGCAACAAATTTATAACAGTAGAGGTGTGCTCTACCGTAACAACTTTCGGCATTTAGCACAATTCGGAGAATCTATGACAAAATTTTCGGTCGCTTCCGTTAAATTCGAAAGTAAGGCATACCTGCTAAAGAATTGCGATGCGGACAAAATATTTAAGCGATCCCCAAAATTGCGGTGGAACGCTAGCAAAATACCAAGGCAACAAATTAATAACACAAAAGTTGCGCTCTGCCGTAAAACTTTTCATCATTTAGCAAAAGTCGGCGAATTTATGATAAAACTCTCTGACGTTAGCGGAACGTGTCATTTTTTAACGTTTTCGTATATATGGCATACCTTAGATTGACAGACCATGCGACCAAACTATTGGAGCGACCCCCTAAAAATGGATATTCTTCGCTAGCACAATACCATGGCAACAAATTTATAACAGTAGAGGTGTGCTCTACCGTAACAACTTTCGGCATTTAGCACAATTCGGAGAATCTATGACAAAATTTTCGGTCGCTTCCGTTAAATTCGAAAGTAAGGCATACCTGCTAAAGAATTGCGATGCGGACAAAATATTTAAGCGATCCCCAAAATTGCGGTGGAACGCTAGCAAAATACCAAGGCAACAAATTAATAACACAAAAGTTGCGCTCTGCCGTAAAACTTTTCATCATTTAGCAAAAGTCGGCGAATTTATGATAAAACTCTCTGACGTTAGCGGAACGTGTCATTTTTTAACGTTTTCGTATATATGGCATACCTTAGATTGACAGACCATGCGACCAAACTATTGGAGCGACCCCCTAAAAATGGATATTCTTCGCTAGCACAATACCATGGCAACAAATTTATAACAGTAGAGGTGTGCTCTACCGTAACAACTTTCGGCATTTAGCACAATTCGGAGAATCTATGACAAAATTTTCGGTCGCTTCCGTTAAATTCGAAAGTAAGGCATACCTGCTAAAGAATTGCGATGCGGACAAAATATTTAAGCGATCCCCAAAATTGCGGTGGAACGCTAGCAAAATACCAAGGCAACAAATTAATAACACAAAAGTTGCGCTCTGCCGTAAAACTTTTCATCATTTAGCAAAAGTCGGCGAATTTATGATAAAACTCTCTGACGTTAGCGGAACGTGTCATTTTTTAACGTTTTCGTATATATGGCATACCTTAGATTGACAGACCATGCGACCAAACTATTGGAGCGACCCCCTAAAAATGGATATTCTTCGCTAGCACAATACCATGGCAACAAATTTATAACAGTAGAGGTGTGCTCTACCGTAACAACTTTCGGCATTTAGCACAATTCGGAGAATCTATGACAAAATTTTCGGTCGCTTCCGTTAAATTCGAAAGTAAGGCATACCTGCTAAAGAATTGCGATGCGGACAAAATATTTAAGCGATCCCCAAAATTGCGGTGGAACGCTAGCAAAATACCAAGGCAACAAATTAATAACACAAAAGTTGCGCTCTGCCGTAAAACTTTTCATCATTTAGCAAAAGTCGGCGAATTTATGATAAAACTCTCTGACGTTAGCGGAACGTGTCATTTTTTAACGTTTTCGTATATATGGCATACCTTAGATTGACAGACCATGCGACCAAACTATTGGAGCGACCCCCTAAAAATGGATATTCTTCGCTAGCACAATACCATGGCAACAAATTTATAACAGTAGAGGTGTGCTCTACCGTAACAACTTTCGGCATTTAGCACAATTCGGAGAATCTATGACAAAATTTTCGGTCGCTTCCGTTAAATTCGAAAGTAAGGCATACCTGCTAAAGAATTGCGATGCGGACAAAATATTTAAGCGATCCCCAAAATTGCGGTGGAACGCTAGCAAAATACCAAGGCAACAAATTAATAACACAAAAGTTGCGCTCTGCCGTAAAACTTTTCATCATTTAGCAAAAGTCGGCGAATTTATGATAAAACTCTCTGACGTTAGCGGAACGTGTCATTTTTTAACGTTTTCGTATATATGGCATACCTTAGATTGACAGACCATGCGACCAAACTATTGGAGCGACCCCCTAAAAATGGATATTCTTCGCTAGCACAATACCATGGCAACAAATTTATAACAGTAGAGGTGTGCTCTACCGTAACAACTTTCGGCATTTAGCACAATTCGGAGAATCTATGACAAAATTTTCGGTCGCTTCCGTTAAATTCGAAAGTAAGGCATACCTGCTAAAGAATTGCGATGCGGACAAAATATTTAAGCGATCCCCAAAATTGCGGTGGAACGCTAGCAAAATACCAAGGCAACAAATTAATAACACAAAAGTTGCGCTCTGCCGTAAAACTTTTCATCATTTAGCAAAAGTCGGCGAATTTATGATAAAACTCTCTGACGTTAGCGGAACGTGTCATTTTTTAACGTTTTCGTATATATGGCATACCTTAGATTGACAGACCATGCGACCAAACTATTGGAGCGACCCCCTAAAAATGGATATTCTTCGCTAGCACAATACCATGGCAACAAATTTATAACAGTAGAGGTGTGCTCTACCGTAACAACTTTCGGCATTTAGCACAATTCGGAGAATCTATGACAAAATTTTCGGTCGCTTCCGTTAAATTCGAAAGTAAGGCATACCTGCTAAAGAATTGCGATGCGGACAAAATATTTAAGCGATCCCCAAAATTGCGGTGGAACGCTAGCAAAATACCAAGGCAACAAATTAATAACACAAAAGTTGCGCTCTGCCGTAAAACTTTTCATCATTTAGCAAAAGTCGGCGAATTTATGATAAAACTCTCTGACGTTAGCGGAACGTGTCATTTTTTAACGTTTTCGTATATATGGCATACCTTAGATTGACAGACCATGCGACCAAACTATTGGAGCGACCCCCTAAAAATGGATATTCTTCGCTAGCACAATACCATGGCAACAAATTTATAACAGTAGAGGTGTGCTCTACCGTAACAACTTTCGGCATTTAGCACAATTCGGAGAATCTATGACAAAATTTTCGGTCGCTTCCGTTAAATTCGAAAGTAAGGCATACCTGCTAAAGAATTGCGATGCGGACAAAATATTTAAGCGATCCCCAAAATTGCGGTGGAACGCTAGCAAAATACCAAGGCAACAAATTAATAACACAAAAGTTGCGCTCTGCCGTAAAACTTTTCATCATTTAGCAAAAGTCGGCGAATTTATGATAAAACTCTCTGACGTTAGCGGAACGTGTCATTTTTTAACGTTTTCGTATATATGGCATACCTTAGATTGACAGACCATGCGACCAAACTATTGGAGCGACCCCCTAAAAATGGATATTCTTCGCTAGCACAATACCATGGCAACAAATTTATAACAGTAGAGGTGTGCTCTACCGTAACAACTTTCGGCATTTAGCACAATTCGGAGAATCTATGACAAAATTTTCGGTCGCTTCCGTTAAATTCGAAAGTAAGGCATACCTGCTAAAGAATTGCGATGCGGACAAAATATTTAAGCGATCCCCAAAATTGCGGTGGAACGCTAGCAAAATACCAAGGCAACAAATTAATAACACAAAAGTTGCGCTCTGCCGTAAAACTTTTCATCATTTAGCAAAAGTCGGCGAATTTATGATAAAACTCTCTGACGTTAGCGGAACGTGTCATTTTTTAACGTTTTCGTATATATGGCATACCTTAGATTGACAGACCATGCGACCAAACTATTGGAGCGACCCCCTAAAAATGGATATTCTTCGCTAGCACAATACCATGGCAACAAATTTATAACAGTAGAGGTGTGCTCTACCGTAACAACTTTCGGCATTTAGCACAATTCGGAGAATCTATGACAAAATTTTCGGTCGCTTCCGTTAAATTCGAAAGTAAGGCATACCTGCTAAAGAATTGCGATGCGGACAAAATATTTAAGCGATCCCCAAAATTGCGGTGGAACGCTAGCAAAATACCAAGGCAACAAATTAATAACACAAAAGTTGCGCTCTGCCGTAAAACTTTTCATCATTTAGCAAAAGTCGGCGAATTTATGATAAAACTCTCTGACGTTAGCGGAACGTGTCATTTTTTAACGTTTTCGTATATATGGCATACCTTAGATTGACAGACCATGCGACCAAACTATTGGAGCGACCCCCTAAAAATGGATATTCTTCGCTAGCACAATACCATGGCAACAAATTTATAACAGTAGAGGTGTGCTCTACCGTAACAACTTTCGGCATTTAGCACAATTCGGAGAATCTATGACAAAATTTTCGGTCGCTTCCGTTAAATTCGAAAGTAAGGCATACCTGCTAAAGAATTGCGATGCGGACAAAATATTTAAGCGATCCCCAAAATTGCGGTGGAACGCTAGCAAAATACCAAGGCAACAAATTAATAACACAAAAGTTGCGCTCTGCCGTAAAACTTTTCATCATTTAGCAAAAGTCGGCGAATTTATGATAAAACTCTCTGACGTTAGCGGAACGTGTCATTTTTTAACGTTTTCGTATATATGGCATACCTTAGATTGACAGACCATGCGACCAAACTATTGGAGCGACCCCCTAAAAATGGATATTCTTCGCTAGCACAATACCATGGCAACAAATTTATAACAGTAGAGGTGTGCTCTACCGTAACAACTTTCGGCATTTAGCACAATTCGGAGAATCTATGACAAAATTTTCGGTCGCTTCCGTTAAATTCGAAAGTAAGGCATACCTGCTAAAGAATTGCGATGCGGACAAAATATTTAAGCGATCCCCAAAATTGCGGTGGAACGCTAGCAAAATACCAAGGCAACAAATTAATAACACAAAAGTTGCGCTCTGCCGTAAAACTTTTCATCATTTAGCAAAAGTCGGCGAATTTATGATAAAACTCTCTGACGTTAGCGGAACGTGTCATTTTTTAACGTTTTCGTATATATGGCATACCTTAGATTGACAGACCATGCGACCAAACTATTGGAGCGACCCCCTAAAAATGGATATTCTTCGCTAGCACAATACCATGGCAACAAATTTATAACAGTAGAGGTGTGCTCTACCGTAACAACTTTCGGCATTTAGCACAATTCGGAGAATCTATGACAAAATTTTCGGTCGCTTCCGTTAAATTCGAAAGTAAGGCATACCTGCTAAAGAATTGCGATGCGGACAAAATATTTAAGCGATCCCCAAAATTGCGGTGGAACGCTAGCAAAATACCAAGGCAACAAATTAATAACACAAAAGTTGCGCTCTGCCGTAAAACTTTTCATCATTTAGCAAAAGTCGGCGAATTTATGATAAAACTCTCTGACGTTAGCGGAACGTGTCATTTTTTAACGTTTTCGTATATATGGCATACCTTAGATTGACAGACCATGCGACCAAACTATTGGAGCGACCCCCTAAAAATGGATATTCTTCGCTAGCACAATACCATGGCAACAAATTTATAACAGTAGAGGTGTGCTCTACCGTAACAACTTTCGGCATTTAGCACAATTCGGAGAATCTATGACAAAATTTTCGGTCGCTTCCGTTAAATTCGAAAGTAAGGCATACCTGCTAAAGAATTGCGATGCGGACAAAATATTTAAGCGATCCCCAAAATTGCGGTGGAACGCTAGCAAAATACCAAGGCAACAAATTAATAACACAAAAGTTGCGCTCTGCCGTAAAACTTTTCATCATTTAGCAAAAGTCGGCGAATTTATGATAAAACTCTCTGACGTTAGCGGAACGTGTCATTTTTTAACGTTTTCGTATATATGGCATACCTTAGATTGACAGACCATGCGACCAAACTATTGGAGCGACCCCCTAAAAATGGATATTCTTCGCTAGCACAATACCATGGCAACAAATTTATAACAGTAGAGGTGTGCTCTACCGTAACAACTTTCGGCATTTAGCACAATTCGGAGAACGGAGAATCTATGACAAAATTTTCGGTCGCTTCCGTTAAATTCGAAAGTAAGGCATACCTGCTAAAGAATTGCGATGCGGACAAAATATTTAAGCGATCCCCAAAATTGCGGTGGAACGCTAGCAAAATACCAAGGCAACAAATTAATAACACAAAAGTTGCGCTCTGCCGTAAAACTTTTCATCATTTAGCAAAAGTCGGCGAATTTATGATAAAACTCTCTGACGTTAGCGGAACGTGTCATTTTTTAACGTTTTCGTATATATGGCATACCTTAGATTGACAGACCATGCGACCAAACTATTGGAGCGACCCCCTAAAAATGGATATTCTTCGCTAGCACAATACCATGGCAACAAATTTATAACAGTAGAGGTGTGCTCTACCGTAACAACTTTCGGCATTTAGCACAATTCGGAGAATCTATGACAAAATTTTCGGTCGCTTCCGTTAAATTCGAAAGTAAGGCATACCTGCTAAAGAATTGCGATGCGGACAAAATATTTAAGCGATCCCCAAAATTGCGGTGGAACGCTAGCAAAATACCAAGGCAACAAATTAATAACACAAAAGTTGCGCTCTGCCGTAAAACTTTTCATCATTTAGCAAAAGTCGGCGAATTTATGATAAAACTCTCTGACGTTAGCGGAACGTGTCATTTTTTAACGTTTTCGTATATATGGCATACCTTAGATTGACAGACCATGCGACCAAACTATTGAGCGACCCCTAAAATGGATATTCTTCGCTAGCACAATACCATGGCAACAAATTTATAACAGTAGAGGTGTGCTCTACCGTAACAACTTTCGGCATTTAGCACAATTCGGAGAATCTATGACAAAATTTTCGGTCGCTTCCGTTAAATTCGAAAGTAAGGCATACCTGCTAAAGAATTGCGATGCGGACAAAATATTTAAGCGATCCCCAAAATTGCGGTGGAACGCTAGCAAAATACCAAGGCAACAAATTAATAACACAAAAGTTGCGCTCTGCCGTAAAACTTTTCATCATTTAGCAAAAGTCGGCGAATTTATGATAAAACTCTCTGACGTTAGCGGAACGTGTCATTTTTTAACGTTTTCGTATATATGGCATACCTTAGATTGACAGACCATGCGACCAAACTATTGGAGCGACCCCCTAAAAATGGATATTCTTCGCTAGCACAATACCATGGCAACAAATTTATAACAGTAGAGGTGTGCTCTACCGTAACAACTTTCGGCATTTAGCACAATTCGGAGAATCTATGACAAAATTTTCGGTCGCTTCCGTTAAATTCGAAAGTAAGGCATACCTGCTAAAGAATTGCGATGCGGACAAAATATTTAAGCGATCCCCAAAATTGCGGTGGAACGCTAGCAAAATACCAAGGCAACAAATTAATAACACAAAAGTTGCGCTCTGCCGTAAAACTTTTCATCATTTAGCAAAAGTCGGCGAATTTATGATAAAACTCTCTGACGTTAGCGGAACGTGTCATTTTTTAACGTTTTCGTATATATGGCATACCTTAGATTGACAGACCATGCGACCAAACTATTGAGCGACCCCTAAAATGGATATTCTTCGCTAGCACAATACCATGGCAACAAATTTATAACAGTAGAGGTGTGCTCTACCGTAACAACTTTCGGCATTTAGCACAATTCGGAGAATCTATGACAAAATTTTCGGTCGCTTCCGTTAAATTCGAAAGTAAGGCATACCTGCTAAAGAATTGCGATGCGGACAAAATATTTAAGCGATCCCCAAAATTGCGGTGGAACGCTAGCAAAATACCAAGGCAACAAATTAATAACACAAAAGTTGCGCTCTGCCGTAAAACTTTTCATCATTTAGCAAAAGTCGGCGAATTTATGATAAAACTCTCTGACGTTAGCGGAACGTGTCATTTTTTAACGTTTTCGTATATATGGCATACCTTAGATTGACAGACCATGCGACCAAACTATTGGAGCGACCCCCTAAAAATGGATATTCTTCGCTAGCACAATACCATGGCAACAAATTTATAACAGTAGAGGTGTGCTCTACCGTAACAACTTTCGGCATTTAGCACAATTCGGAGAATCTATGACAAAATTTTCGGTCGCTTCCGTTAAATTCGAAAGTAAGGCATACCTGCTAAAGAATTGCGATGCGGACAAAATATTTAAGCGATCCCCAAAATTGCGGTGGAACGCTAGCAAAATACCAAGGCAACAAATTAATAACACAAAAGTTGCGCTCTGCCGTAAAACTTTTCATCATTTAGCAAAAGTCGGCGAATTTATGATAAAACTCTCTGACGTTAGCGGAACGTGTCATTTTTTAACGTTTTCGTATATATGGCATACCTTAGATTGACAGACCATGCGACCAAACTATTGAGCGACCCCTAAAATGGATATTCTTCGCTAGCACAATACCATGGCAACAAATTTATAACAGTAGAGGTGTGCTCTACCGTAACAACTTTCGGCATTTAGCACAATTCGGAGAATCTATGACAAAATTTTCGGTCGCTTCCGTTAAATTCGAAAGTAAGGCATACCTGCTAAAGAATTGCGATGCGGACAAAATATTTAAGCGATCCCCAAAATTGCGGTGGAACGCTAGCAAAATACCAAGGCAACAAATTAATAACACAAAAGTTGCGCTCTGCCGTAAAACTTTTCATCATTTAGCAAAAGTCGGCGAATTTATGATAAAACTCTCTGACGTTAGCGGAACGTGTCATTTTTTAACGTTTTCGTATATATGGCATACCTTAGATTGACAGACCATGCGACCAAACTATTGGAGCGACCCCCTAAAAATGGATATTCTTCGCTAGCACAATACCAT